>PVJO010001750.1:0-88951 GCA_004026905.1 Hystrix cristata
CATTCATATATAAATGGATGTTTCTTGAGAACATACTCTTAAGTGAAATAAATCAGACACTCATGAGCACACATCGAATTGTTTCTCTGATATGAGAGACCATAATGGTAAATAAGGACAAAGAGGTGTAATAGATATTCTATAAAAGGAGGATGGTGGACAGAGGAAAGGAGTACTAGAAGGAAAGAAGGGGAAAAGCAGAAAGGCAACAGGGGAGAGAGGGGAATGGGAAAACATGGAAGATGATGAATGAACCTGCTGTAAATAGGGAGGGAGGGTGCAGAGGGGAGGGGGGAAGAGGGGGGAGAACCAAGATGCATCATGTATAGGTACAGAATTAATGTAATGAATGTGACCATTGTATGTGGAATGTACCAATACATGTTCTTGGTTTAAAATAAAAAATAAATAAATAAATCCCATTTCTACTACTTAATACTAATAAACCTTTTTTACAGTGATATATATGTATCAAGTACTAAGTACATTTGCAGATACTCCTCAACTTATGATAAGGCTGTCCTGAAATATCATTGTAAGTTGAAGGTATCCTGAGTCAAAATGTGTTTAATAAACCTAACTTACAGGACACTATACCTGAGTAACACAACACTGAGGATCAGTTGCTTTCCCTTGTGACCAGCTAGCACACAGGGAAATGGAGTTTGCTACTGCCGCCCAGCATTGAGATAGAGCGTCATACTGCATACCTTGCTAGTGCCGGAAAAGATCAAAATTCAGTGTAGTTTCTACTGAATGTATATTGCTTTCATACAGTTGATCAGAAAGTCATTAAGTTGGACATCTCAAACTGGGGACCAACTGCATATATTAAGTCCTTTAATCCTCCTAACAACCCAAAAGTAGATACCAGTATCGTCCTTGTATACAGATGAAGAAACTAAGGCACATACAAAAGCACAAAGATAGCATTGAAAATGCTGCTGTAATGCTTCTTAGCCGTGTGGTCTTAGGCAAGTTGCCTAACCATGCTGAGCCCTTTTCCTTTGTTCAGTGTGTGCTGAATGTACACTCCGTGTCAGAAGTATTTCTCACATTGAGGGTAAAGAGATGAGCGAGAAAAAGATGCCTCTCCTCCTTTAGTTAGAAACTAATCAAAGACACAGACAATATACAACAAAATTATTTAAGTACAACAAAGAAAATAAAACAAGATGACACGGTAGAATAGTGAGGGAAACACTTTAGCTAGGGTAGTCAAAGAAGTTTCCTCTGAAATGGTAGCAAATAATCTGAAATCCAAGCAATAAGCCAACCAACACATTGGCCAGTTGCCCCTTTGGGGAAGATGGCAGCTGGGGGTAAAATAGTCTGCTTCATGTCCATTTCCATGAGTCCATCCACATGCCTCTTTCCCAGATGGCTCATCCTGACCAGCCCACCCATATGCCACTGACAGTGTGTCTGTGTAATCTTGCCATGTGTTCTGACCATGGAGCACTTTCACAGCAAGTGGAGGGCCGCATGCACCCCGTGAGGCTCTGCCCACTGAGACGGCCTTGCCTCCCTTCTGCCGCTCACTGGGCAGAGCGGTAGTGCACCTTCGGCCCATTCTTGGCTTCTACCCACATACTGAGCCAACATATCTGTGAACCAAGTTCTGCTCTTTAAGGAACCCTCCATGTGTCCACAGGTTTGTTCTCACAGAGAAGGACTGGACCAAAGGGGAGGATGCGCATGTGTCTAGCCATCTACCCATGGAGTTTACTTGTGCCTTCTGGTCCTGCTCATGGTGTTGACAGATCATTATGACTGACATCAATCATAATGACTGACGTCGATCATAATGATCGATGACAACGGCGATGGATTGGTGATGGGTCTACCCAGCTCCATTAGATTTCCTTCACTGTAACAGGATACCTGAGCAAAACAACTTACAGGGCCAAGAGGGTTATGTTGGCTCATGGTTTCAGAGGGTTTTTTTGGTGGTTGGCCAGCTCCATTGATTTAGGCCTGTGGCAAGGCAGAAACATCATGGAGGAGGGTGCTGGCCAGAGGAAATCTGCTCACCTATGGCAGTCAGAAAGCAGAAAGAGAGGGACTGTGCTAGTGGGCTTTCTCCTTCACCCACTCTTGTTTTATCTAGGCCTCCAGATTATCAGATGGTGCCACTCATGTTCCAGGCAGGTCTTCCACAGTGTGCACCCTCACACACCAGTCTCCTCTGGAAACACCCCTGCAGATACACCCAGAAGCCACAGCATGAAACAGGAGCCACCATCCATTAGACACCTCATTAGATACAACCCTTTATACTAAAATGAAAACCTAAGCCAGCAACCTCTCCTTTGGGTGAGAAGCAGATACTGAGAATTCCCAAGAATAAAGGACCCATACTATACGTTACGAGGCTAAAATTTGAAAGAAATGTACATACTTCATGTGTCTCCATAGAATAATGAACTTTTCTTTTAACAGGTTAATTGCTCCAAGAACAGTATTTCTGTGGCCTGCATAGCACTGTGGCTTTCATAGACAATACAAGCAGACATGTGCTATTTTAGGCCCTGGTGAACCAAGAACAAAAGCAGAGTTGACAATACTGCTCAAAGCAGGGTGTTTATGTGCTGCCACATGCCCAGGCACTCCCAGCTTCAAGTTTTCATGAGCACTTATGACCATCCTTTATGAAAGACGCTCCCAGCCTGGCAAGATGCAAGATACTTCGGCATCCAAGGAAGGAGACCTGGTTTACCTGTGTGACCTTGGCTGGTCATTTCTCCTCTTTGGGTCTCCACTCTTTCTCTAAAATGAGAACTAGTTCAGATATTGCAAACACACGATCTGCACATACGTGGTTACCCTTCTCGCTCAAGGGCGACGTTACTAACCCAGAAAGGTACTCTTTTACTGTTAAGCTTAGATTAAAAAAGAAAAATCTTTCATAACCAGGAAATCAATACTAAGTAATGTTGATACTCAACATGAAAAGTACAGGCCACTTCTAAACTAAAAGTTCCCTTCTCGTATCCACAGGCTAATGTCATGCTCAGAACTACGTATGGAAAATCACAAGCAAAGGCAGCCCCGGCAACTCTTGTTTACAGACATCCAAAGACCACATGGTATCAGACGGAGACATCGAGCTGCTGATGCCGAAAATCCAGGCAGTGTCTCCATCTTCTCTGTCTTTGCATAAGCTCCAGCCGCATCCATCCCTAACCTGGCCCAGCAAGCAACCTCTGCGTTGAAGTAGCCCCGGGGCACGTCAATTACACGGGGTGAGGCGATCACAGAAAAAGCCAAGTTTAGAACATGTCATCACATCTGTGCAAATTAGCTCTGATCTTTACATGTCATTATAGACATTTTGTTTTACAGGCACAAACCTTTCAATTCCACAAACATCATAAGCACCCACCACCCCCAACCTTTCCCATCCTCATAATTTCATGAACATTTTTTCCCCCTCTCAACAAACACACCCCAGTAAGAAATGAACTGATCTCTTAGGAGTGAGAGTAGCAGTCCTCTTGCTCTGCCTCGTTGAGCCCCTGCTATTCCCCAAACTCTCTCCTGGCTGCTAAACTCTCCACATCCCACATCCATCCTCAGGCTTTAAGTAGCTCATTCTGCACAATGACAGTTTTTCAAGGCAAACACTATGGTTCTTAAAAGAATCTAGTGCCCTCATTAGGGTCAGTCTTTTAAGGCCCTTCAACTATTTTGAAATTCCTAACTCTGTCCTTGTCCCCTGATTTGTCGGTAAGGCAGCCAGATGCAGTGTATCACTCAGCAAGTCCAACTACTTGTCAAAAATAGTAACCGAGTCCCCCATATGGCCAACTCAAAGCTCGATCTCATGAAGTCAAGGTGCAAAAAGATATCAAGCTCTACTATGTCCAAGTTGCATTTGGAGATTGTTTTGCTGATAGTTGCCATTTCCCAGGCCCCATGTCCGAAAGCCAAGCAGCATTAGTATCTCATCAGGTGAAAAGCGTGACAGAATATAGTGTGTCACCACTACAGGGACCTCAAAGACTGTGTAGTCCAACTCCCTGTTGTACAGATAGGGAAACCACTACGCTCGGGAAGCTTAGGTGATTTACTCAGAGTCATGCCATATAAACGACTGTTGAGGCAGAAATTGCTTTGTCTGATGGGCACCCTCACACATATGTATACGTGCACACCATTATCCTTTGTTATTCCAGGGAGCAACAAGACATCTCCTTTTGGGAGGCCCAGGGAGCAAACGAAGACAAACTCTCAGCACTAGCTCTCCTCTGGAAAATCGTTCAAGGGCATTCCCACTCCACTGCACTACCCCTCATCCTGAAAGAACTAAGAAATCCAAAGCAAAACCCTTTTCTTTTTTTTTTTTTCCTGAGACAGGTTCTTGCTATGTAGTTCTGCTTGGCCTTGAACTCACTACATAGTCCAGACCTGGCTGGAACTTGCTGCGATCCTCCTACCTCAGCCTCCCAAGTGCTGGGATTATAGGTGTGCACATCACACCCTGCTTTTTAAAAAATATATATTAAGTAACAATTTCTGCCAAAGCTTTAAGCAGCAGAGACCTTATCAGAAAGAGGTACTGGTTACCAAATTCATGCCCCTTGGGGAACCTAACTGTGGAAAGTTCTTCCTGGCCTCGGTATTTCTATTTGCAGTCTGTGCTGTCTACAACCCCAAAGGAGGTGAGGGAACAGGCCATGTAACTGTCTGGAGGAAGCATGTCACAGGGCAAAGGATCACTAAGTGCCCGGCTCTGCGGCCAGGTGGAACAAACTGAGCAATGAAGAAGGCGGCAGGAAACAAGGTGAGGGCGTTGGGTTGCTTGAAGAGAGGGAGCAAACCACATAAGACCTTAAAAGCTGTTTAAGAGCTTCAGATTTCACTGTGAATGATGAGCCATGAAGTGGGGCAGAGGAAAAGGGGACACATGATTTCAGTCTACACTGGAGGTCATTTCACATCCACTGGGATGGCTATAAACAAAACAGTCAAATAATAGCAAGTGCTGGCAAGGATGTGGAAAAATTAGAAAGCTCATTCATTGCTGATGGGAATATAAAATGGTGCCGTCTCTTTGGAAAACGATCTGGCAGTTCTTCAAAATGTTAAACATAGAATTACAGTATGACTCAGCAATTCCACTCTTAACTATATCCCCAAGATAAATGAAACAAGATGTCCCTGCAAAACTTGTCTCTGGTCATAGCAACTGTATGCATCATAACCCCCAGAAGGAAACATCTCAAATGTCCACCAACTGGTGAACGTATAAATAAAATGTAGTATTTCCATAGCCTGGAATATTATTTGACAATTTAAAGAAATAAAATATTAATACAAGCTATAACAGGGATGCACCTCGAAAGAAACCAGTAACAAAGGCTGTAATGTTGTAAGATTCTGTTACATTCGATGTCCAGAAAGGGTGAATCTATAGAATCAAAGTATATTCGTAATAACTCTAAGAGTTATTATGGGAGGTTAGGAGGAAAGAAGTAACTGCTCCTCTGGTGGGTGATGAATGTTCTAAAACTTAGTTCAGTGATAGTTACATAATTCTGTAGATATATTTGAAACTATACAACTGATCATTTTGAATGGGTAAATTATATATGTGAGTTATTTCTCAATAAAGTTCTTATTTAAAAAACAGTCTGCCCTCAGGGATGCTTGCGTAACACTATTCAGTGTCAAGAGAAGAAGCACGCAAACCAGTTGAGTGGCTGTTGCACAAAGCAGGTGTGTGTGATAGGATAGTTGCACCAAAGAGCGGGTGTTGCAGGTAGAAGTCCTTGAGTTTTGGAGACCTTTTGAAGAACAGTCAACATCTTTCTCTTTTGAAAGGTTGAAAACGAAACATGAGCTAGAGTGAATGTCAGGTTGGGATTGGAGCCACTGATAAGGAGACTTGCCATGCAGAGTGAAGAGGACATTTTTGCAAGAAAAAAAAGCACCAGGGGAAGTGAGAGCCGGAGTTTAGTTCTGGTCGTATTAAACATAAGAACCTATTAGACGTCTAAGTGGGTGTGTCACGTGGGTACCTCAATCTGGCATTCAGAGAAGAGATGAAAACTAAAATATAAACCTACGAATGATCATCATTTAGATACTCTGAACCTTGAGATAATCACCTACAGAGAGGAGTGAACATAAAATACAAGAATTCCAAGGACTGAGGCCCATGACCTCCCAAAACTTTGACATTTGGAAATGAAGAAAACCATCAAAGCAGAAAGAGAAGATGTGTCCATTGAGATAGGAGGTAAATCAGGTGTGGAATTTTGAAGCCAAAGAAAGAAAATGTTTAAATGAGAAGGAATCAATCAGCGTGTCAAGGGTTTTTGATAAATCAGTTGAGATTAGGACTGAGAATTGTTCAACGGACTAACAGTTTGGAGATCATTGCATGTTCTTCACAGGATTGATCTCGGTGAAGGGCAGGAGACAAAAGATTGGTTGGAGTTATTTCAAGCTAAAATGAAGGAAGAGAAATTGGAAGAAGATAATAATTTACTCATAGATGTTCTGCAAGGAAGTTGAGACAAATGGAGAGCAGGTGGGAAGAGACGTGTATCAGAAGAGATTCTTTCTTTTAAGAAGTGAAAAATCATGGTGTGCTGCTTTGCTGATGGGAAATATCCCGGAGATGAGCAAACAGGGAACCAGCAATGTGGGAAAGAAGGCAGCAATGACAGATGTTGAATCTAGAGTAGGGAGAAGATGTGAGGTCTGCTGCCCAGGGGGTGGGCGTGGGCATGGACCCATGAACACCATGGTAAAAGGGGGTCAGGGAATGTAGTAGCATGACCCGGAAATACAGAAATTGGATCATGTAGACATCTTTGGGTTGCTTCTCTGTGAAACAGGCAGCAGGATCATTAGCAGAGAGTGAAGAGGAGAGGAAAGGGTACTACAATTTTGAGGAGAAAGAAATTAGCCTTCTATAAAGGAAGGGAAAGACTAGCTTGGTTCATTCTGGCAGACCTAGGGGGTGGTTTGGTTTGGTTTTGTTTTGCAGTACTAAGGATTGAATCCAGGGCCCTCAAACTGATCTACATCCCTGGCCTTTTAAAAAAAAAAATTTTTTTTCTTTTTTAAATTTTGAGACAGGGTCTTGCTAAATTGCAAAATTGCCCAGGCTCGGCTTGAATTTTTGATCCTCCTGCCTCAGCCACCCAGGTTTCTGGGATTACAGGTATATATCATACCACCTGGTTTAGTGGTTTTTAGTTAAAATGTCAATGTTTAGCATGTGTGTTTTCTCCAGCCACATTGAAAGGCGTAGGTACAGGCAGAGAGTGGCATTTAATCCAGGTTGAGGTTTTCAGAAGATTATGATGAGGAAAGAAAGGGCCAAGTAGTTGATGGACTATGAGAAAGTGATCACAATGATGGACTAGTCTTAGACCCAACCTAAGGTGGGTAGAGAGTGAACTGAGAACACTGAGGGGTTGAGGGACAGTGAAAAGACGGATGGGTAAGTGGAGTACATGTCTCAGTGGGGAAGAGACGTGGAACGGATGAGGAGGCAGAAGCACGTTAAGCTGTAATTATACAGCTCTACCTCTGCCTGAATTCATTTACAGGCACTCGTTAAATTGTATTAAATTTTAATGAATTAATACCATCTGCAAAGTGACATGGTGTACTAGTTTCCTGGGGCAGTAAAACTGGGTGGCTTAAGCAACAGAAATTTATTATATAAGTTCCGGAGGCTAGAAGACCCAAATGAAGGTGTTGTCAGCGTTGATTCCTTCCGAGTGTTTCAAGGGAAAATTTGTTCCATGCCTCGTCCCCAGCTTCTGGCAGCCTGGGGCAACCCTTGACTTGTAAATAACACTGTCCTGTGTCTTCACACAGGCTTCCCTCTGTGCATATTTGTTTCTGTGTCCAAATTGCCCCGTCTCATGAGGACACAAGTCACAATCCGTAGGGCCCTCTCTAATGACTGCGTTTTAACTTGCTTATCTCGGTAAAGACCCTTTTGCAAATACGATCACATGTGGAGGTGCGGAAAGATTAGGACTTCCACCTATCTGTCTTGAGGAGCACAATCCAACCTATAACACGAGGTGCCTAAGTGGGAATTTAAATGCTCGGGGGAAATTCACAGGAAACTGGGTGCGGTGGTGTATGCCTATGATGTACAAGGCTAAGGCAGGAGAATATCAAGTTTGAGCTCAGCCTGAGCAACTTATCCACTTAGTGAGTCCTTGTCTCAAAATAAAAATAAAAAAGGCTGGGAATCCGACGCACATGTTTAAATACCGCATTGTTTCTCTGGTTTGAGAAACTGAAAGTGTAAATCAAAACTAAAATGTATTATATTGGGAAAGGGAAGAAAATGCCCAAATGGGAAAGGGAACAAGGGAGGGGGAGGGGAAAAGGAACAGAGGGACAAGAGAAATAAGAAATGGAAGGAAAAAATGGAAACAAAGCATTTGTAAAAAAGGAGGGAGGAGAGGGTGAAGGGAGGGGAATGGGAAAAAAGAACCAACAAGATATATCATGTACAGGTACAAATCCCCTATGATGAATGTTATCACTATGTACATCTAAAATGTACCATTAAAATAAATTTTTTTTTAAAAAGACTAGGGATGTAGCTCAGTGTGTTGGGTTCAATCCCCAATATAACAGAAAAAAATCCACAGGAAAAGTATGTAATTGCAGGACATTTTAAACTGAGAATGATCAAACTTGAACTTCAAAAATATCTTCAGTTGGAGAAGTCAATTGAAATAGGCATCAAGTCATTTGTTACTTGGTGGTAAAGAGGAGGTAGGGTTGCAAGATTGAGAGGCAGAGAAACAGCAAAATTATCTGAATACTGGCCCAGTCAGTCACATAATGGATTTAGGCAGGCCTTCCAAGAGTCACATAAATGGATTTAGGCAGGCCTTCCAAGCAAAGAATCAAAAAGACCTCTCTCTCCTGGGTCTGAAGCACCTGTACCTGGCACTGTGTGTATAATGCAGGCTGGTCACACCACCCTAGCACTCTACAACCAGGAGTGCTAACCTCCTCGCAGTCTTAGGAAACACAGTGCTCATACTGGGTCAGGGAAAACCACAGAAGTTCTTGATACAAGGCGTTTCTGTATCAATACTGAAGTACCTGGGAAACCAGATGCATTCTCAGAGCTGAGATCCACAAAGACCATCTTAAAAATGTATAGAGAGCAGATGCCTCATGCCTGGGTCTTCAGCTAGGGAGGTATTTATCAGAAGACGCATTGAAATTGGGATTAAGGTGTGAGAAGTTGGGCCATCTGTTTTAGAAAAATGATTATCAAGCTATGCTCAATGAGACCCATTGATCAGCCGCCATCTAAATGGATGGAAACTGATCTTGATTTCATTCATAGACGCGAAGACAACTACGTGGGCAATTAGAAGTTACTAAATTTTGGTCTTCATAAATGTAACATATTTCATGACCAGTTCATTGAGAACATTCACTCACTGCTCTGCTAACAGTTCTGGCTCCTGTACAATGCTCAGCAGTGCTGCAAGCTCCAACACAAATGCGCACACAGCCAAAATGCCCTCAAGTTTCAGGAAGGGTCCTTTCTTGTCAACATATAACAGTATGGTCTTGGGTTGCTTGGTTATAGTCTGCAAACCAAAACTTGTTGATGTCCTTGTTTTTTAATTTCAAATTAATGTGGTTTCGTTACATCATTATTAATTTAGCGTGTTTGGTGAGCTCTGCCATGTAAGCGGTACATATTTGTACAACAGTTCTTGTGGCCTATAATTATCCAATAATGAGAGTTTGAGGAATGGATATTTGTAGTTTAAATATGTATCATCCAGACCATTATTTCCAAAGCAGAATATATTTAGTATGTAGGCAATATATTTATATTCCACCTAAAGTTTACTTGCCCAATAATATTTTTGGTGATAAATATTTGTGTCATTATACAACTTTCAATATATTACCATGTCGGTAGTGTAATACAAGTATTGAATTATTTTTATAGGCACAGGGTATTATCCATAATAAAAAGTTGTGTTTATGGCTCTAGACTTCTGAGATGTATGTTTTTATATGCTGTGAGCAATAGATTAGTTACTTTTTTTTTATTCCCCAGATCATGAGAGGCTATGGCTTGCTTTTGTAGTTTTGTTCCCTGCAGGGATTCAGTCCTGAGGGAACTGAGAATCCGAAGCTTTGTACTTGTGTCTGATGACAGCCTCACGAAAGTTGTTGGTTCAAGATGAACAACAGAGTGAAGCAGTTAAGAACAAGACTCACTTCAAATCCTGACCAGATGTATGAGTGATATGACCACAAGAAACCTTTTCAACATTTTAGAGTTTCAGCTTCCTTATCTATAACTCAAGGAAGTATATCTACCTCACAAGGTTGTTACCATATTAATATGATTAAATGAGATAAAGCATGTAAAATGCTTAGTGCAGTGTGTACCACAATAGTGGGTGTTAAGAAAACAAATTATTGCTGATGTTACAATGATAATTTTATCAACCAGGATGAGCTAGTTGCTATAATAAACAATACAAAAACATAACAGTTTACAGCCAGAAAAATGTATGTCTTGAACTCACTACATGTCCTTTGCAGGTCACCCATGATTTTGTTCCGAGTGACTTCACTGTTGGATCCAAGGTGGACTGTCGCTGGCTGTTGCAGCAAAGGATAAAGGGATACACCAGTTCTTAAAGTTTTGCCCTAGAAATTATACACCATGTAGCCCATTCTCCATTAGCTAAAGCAAATCCTGAGGTTACTTGTGAATTTAGCAAAGCAATAATGTACAACTGCTCTACAAAAAATATACTGCAAGGCAAATGGAATATTTGGTGAAAGGTAATACCATCAGCTGTGACATGACTAACTTGAAAATAAAATGAGGCTGGTTCATCCAAAGGACCATGAAGGGAAAAGAATGATGTCTGAATTTACTTACTGAGGGTACGATCATTAGCCTCATTTTTTAAAATTTAGTTGTTGACCCAGTTTAATAAGTAGAGTCAAAATCCCCTTCCAGTGTAATCCAAACTATAAAGTAACCATACTACCTAAATAGACCCTATCTTTAAGTTAAGTGTCCATGCTCCTCTCTTTCATACATGTACAAGGATGAGCCACTCCAGCACATTTTGACAAACTCTCAGAGCAGGGAGTCCAGGTCATCCATGTTGCTAAGACTTCCTTCTCCAGCCAAACACTATCCACTCCAAGCTACTCCAACCTGGACAAATGCAGAGTACTCTGCAATTCTCATCCCATATTGTACTTCCCAGTTTCCTTTCTTTCTCTTTTTCTTCCTGAAGTAGCAGGTCTTGCTGATCTATAAATGTCTCTAAGGAATAAGTAATTAAATGATTTTTTGCTAAGGATACATTTTGTAATTTAATTCGATTTCCTAAGCACTGAACTTACACAGTAGAGCAATGTCCAGTCTAAGGGCTTTTGTTTCTGTACCCACCAAGGACCTATGATGAGGCAGGCTGGGAGCTATACCCTGAGATGAGTGTTCCTTTCTCAGCCAGCTCACATCATGAAAGTGAGTGGCCAGTAACCAGAAAAGGATTTATGGATGGGAAACCTTTAGGAAGCTACATGGAGCCAGGAAGCAGATCTGTATCTGGAGCAAATCAAAGCTCGAGCTTAAATCACTTATCAAATGAAGAAACACTCCCACCGAGGATGATCTCTCCCCCAGAGACCACTAAGATACAGAATCACATTTAAAGTCTGGTGACTCTGGGATTGGACCAAAACTTGGCTGAATGATGAGAATGATTAAATTCCCAGAAATTCCCAAGCAGTTTAGAAGGCATGGCCAACCCACTGAAGTGTCACCTGGACACTTCAGTGTCCAGTCTAGTCTTGACTCTACCTACAGAAAGAAAAGATAATGTTGACACCCTACGAAAGATGAAATTGAGGGTACATATAGGTGGCAAGTAGAGCTCTGTTTTCTTGTTTTCACATCTGCCATTCTTATGCCACCTACAGAAATCATGCCAAAGTTATGTGCCACTTGCTGTCACTTACTTTTAATATTGAAATACTAAACTATCCTCCTGCCTCAGCTTCTCAGAATGCTGAGATTACAAGTGTGAATTACTCTTTATAAACTTTACTTAAAATTAACCTTTTCCTAAGCAAGAACAGCTCTTAACTCATAGGTTTTATGTACTAATTATTTTTCTGTTATATTAAGATAAATAATTATTAAAACATTTTAAATCTTTCTAAATATTTTTGTAAACCCCTAAATTATCTTGTGTATCCATCCAGTGAGGTCCACACTGAGCTCAGGGTAGTAAAGTTCCATCTAATGCTCAGCTGAGTCGCTGTTAAGACAATAATTTCTTTATAATTTCTCCCATTCCTCCTTTATCCATAACCCACACTCAAACCAGAGTCCCATTTTTACTCAGATCTGCCTCAGGGATCATTCAGCTTATCTCAACACCTACACAAAGTTAAAAGACTCCCCACCTTATCAGTTCTTCTCATTACAAAATTGATACCAGTAACTCACTCATCCAGCTTCCCTTGGAGCCAGGGAACCGTCATGTAATTCAGACTCTGTTCATCACTAATTCTACTTATAACTTTGAATTCATTGTTGGTCACACCTGGAGTTCCATTGCCAGAAGGTGATGTATATTTTCAGGTCTTCTCTTCACCATGTTCACAGCTTTGGGTCTTCCAGATAGGTGACCTTGGCCTACTGCAAGGTAGAGAGATATATACTCTAAGGCATATGCAGAGTACCTGCAGAGTTTTGTAGAGAAACATATCAGAGGGGTGATGTTTGAGTTGATTCATGAATGAAGGAGTTTCCCAAATGTGTAAAAAATAATGTTGCCTAATAAATATTGACTATTGCTATTATTATTCTTGCTAGATTACAGTCAGAGAGACCTAGATTCAAGTCAGAGCTGTTCTGGTGTCTTAGTCACTTTCTTGTCACTGGAACAAAATATGCAACATCCACAACTTCAAAAAGAGAGGTTTATTTTGGCTCATAGTTTCAGAGGATTCAGTTCATAGTCAGCTGTCTCTAAAGCAGGAATGGCATGGTGCAAAGATCTGGTAGAAAAAAAGCTATCCATATCATGGTGGCCAGGAAGCAGGGAGCAAAGGAAGGAGCTGGAGAGGAGAGACATACTCCTCCCAGTCACAGCCCCAATAACCCACCTCTTCTCACCAAGCCTGTCTTAGTTACTTTCTCACTGGTGGGAGAAAATACCCAACAGCCACAAGTTAAAGGAGGAAAGGTTAATTTTGGCTCACAGTTTGTAGAGGGTTCAGTCCATAGTCTCACCTGGCTCTAAAGCAGGGCAACACGGCAGAGAGGCATGGTGGCAGCAGAAAGCTGAGAGTGAGCAAGGGAAGAGGGAGGGAGGTAAAACTTTTCAGGCCATACCCCCAGTGACCCACCTCTTCTGACCACACTTCACCTCCCAACATCACATTTAGCCATAAACTCATCAGTGGACTAAACCACTGATAAGTATCAAGCCCCCATGATCTAATCAGCTCCCCAAAGCCCCATGTACAAGCACATGAGGCTTTGCAGGACATCTAGATATAAACCATAAAAAGGCCCTACCTCCTACCATCACTCCAGTGAGAAGGAAAGCATCCCTATGAGCAAATAATCTTCCAAAAGCCCCCCCCCAAACACGTGAGCCAGTGGGGGACAGCTCAGATCTAAACAACTTGAAAGGCCAATTTCCTCACTTACACTCTTACCCCATTAATCAGCAAAAAATAAATAAAATGATTTAAGTAAAGCATAAAACAAAGCTCTTGGCACATGGGTTCTTCACAAATGCTATTTCTCTTCCCACTCCTTTTTTTTTTTAATTGGAATGCCCTTTTCTCCATTTCTATTCTAGAAAATCCTTACCCATTATTCATATTCTACTTGAATCATTGCCTCTTCTACAAAGTTACTGCTTACCCAAAATACACAATCTTTCTCCTTTAAAATTCTGTTGGAATTGATCCTGATTTCTCTTTTGCATTCTCTTACCCTTCCTCTTCCATAATGCCCAGCTCATACATGAATTGAATTAAACTGTATCCATGTGATCTCTATTGCCCAATCCTAATGTCTGCTCTTTATATTTTAATTCTTGCTGTAATGCCTAGCTAGCATTACAGCTACTACAAAGTTTTGCATTTTTTATAAAGGCTTGACTAACTCTCTGGATAAAAAAACTACTACGTCTTCAATGCCGAAAATCTATATATTTCTCCACTCTCAACCAGTCCCTTTCCAAACTCCTTCTTCCCTCTACATGATTCATGCTTACTGAACCCTTCTACCTCTATATCAAGTCATCGTTACTTGACATACATCAGTGAACAGGAAAGACCTCATCCTCACTCTTGGGGAACTGACATTCCAGTCTGGGGAGATGGTCAGTACGCAAATAATAACATAAACAATGACAACTATACTGATGCCATGAAGGAAGAATACAAGTAGACTTACCCCAGGTTCAGTTTCTTCCCTGCTTTGCCTCATCTAGTCTCTCCTCCTATATTTTCATCCTCTCCATCTTCATCCCAAATTCTATAAGTCCGAATTATTTTCCCTTAAGGCCTACTTCCAATACCATCTTTTCATAAAAATAAGACAAGTTAGAGAAAGAAGTATGTGCCATGCAAAGCAGACAGATGGATTTTTATGCACATCTTCTCTCTCCTACTCTAAGCTCCCCTGAAAGGAAAGCCTCCTTGTACTTCATCTTAATGTACCAGTGGCACCCGACATAAAGAGAGAAACGGAGTACTCAGCAACTGGCTGAAGTGAACAGAGAGCCTCCTGCTTGTCCTGACGGACCAGTTCTGAAGATTCTAGGCTGCAGAGTGAGATGTCTCACCCACACTCCTTGTAGGAAGTCCTGTTCTGTGTCTGCCTCTATCTAGCCATAGATCTTTACACAGAAGGTAAATAAACACCCAGTCCAGGGATGTCAAGAATTTAGAACATTCTGCGTCACGATCCCCATGGTAACTTAGGCTGTGCTGGGAGGACTCTGTCATGATAGTATCTTAATCCAAAATGACTGAGCATTTTTCATATTGCTAATTCTGATATTATGGCCATAATAAATGGTCACCTAGATGGCAAGCTGCTGAGTGACAGTCTGCATTTTTAGACTCCACCATTGTGCTGCACACGGACCTCGAGTGTAAAGTACTGTGTACCAACAGATCATCTGAGGTTATCGATGAGTCTGAATCAGGTCAACACTCAGTCATGTTGGTAAACAAGCAGAAACTTACAGTACATTAGGCATTTACTCCACTTTTCTGTTCACACAGAACTTGCTCCTTCCCACATATCTTTGGCTTTTGATGTAAGTGTCATGCATCATCAAGCCCAGCGCTCCACGAGGGGTGGCGAACAGGCAAGCTTCTGTTTGTTCGGGGACTGTAAGAGCTGTAGGGCTTTAATTACCCTGAGCGGGTAGAGATCAATTAGAAAAACAAACATATTAGTAAAAAATCAAGAGCTCTTTTCCTGTCAGCTTTAGAGCTGGGGAAAAAAAAAAACAACCCAGCAGAGATCAGGGAGGCCACACCCTTCCTTGTGCTGATGGGAAACAAAGCCCCACAGAGGTGAAATAGCACACAGAGTGGTGAAGAGTTGAGGTTCTGCAGTCAACAGGCTTTGCTCAAACATGAGGTTCCTGCTGCTGTACCAAGAGACCTCAGCAATTCACTCAACTTTTCTGGGCCTCAAGGTCCTCATCTGAAAAATGGGGACAATGATAGAGTTGTAAGGTTTGGTGAGATGTGGACACATAGTAGGGCTTAGCACAGTTCCTGACACAGTAAACAACAGCACTAACTCTTGTTATTACTATTATAAACATCTTGAGCAGCAACGGCATTGTCTGAAGTCACATAGCTCATGAATGGTATGACTGGTCTAAACTAACACTCCCATGGTTGATGTAGCGCAGCGGTAGAGCTCTTGCCTAGCATGTGTGAAGCCATGGGTTCAATCCCCACTACCAGAACAATAATAGTAATAATAGAGTGCCCCCTTACATTTACCTGGGTTTATTTTTATGGATAATAATAAATAGCTTATCACTCTTGTTCCAATATTTAAATAATCCAAACTAGTTTCTTAATCAAGTTTTACAATAATTCAGTGTCTTAAGTGCTTGCTGAGTCTTCCATTAGTCACGTGTCCTGCAACGTTACAGTTCTAGAAACATGCTTCACTTAACACAAACATCTTCTTGTCCCGAATGTGTTGTCACTCAAGAACTAGTAATGATTTACCAAGATGTTTTTCTTTGGAGAGTACAGAATCTCTTCAAATATTTGACCAGAATTCCATTACTCTTCCCAAGGGTCCCAAATTAACAAAACTCGATGCTTTTTATGGGGAGATCCAAATGGATAATCCGTGACTCATAGAAAGATGGCTCCAGAGCATGACATGTCAAGACAGAATTCGTGGCTGTTTGTCTAAAATCTGGGCCCTTTTCCTTGACTGCATTTACTATATTTAGATCAGCCGTTCTCACAAGGGGTTACAAACACACATTGGAGATGTCATATGGGAGATGCTGAAGAAAAGATGAACACATTTTTACCGAGTTACTAGAAGCCTGTGGCCCCCAAAACAGCTTGTTGTCTAAAGAAGACAGACACTGGGAAATTAGAGAATGACAGTCAAGAGACAATGGGACTCTGCACATACTATTTTGTGGGGTGGCAGAGAAGAAAATGGAAGGGTCACAGGGTTGCTTAATTTAGAATAACGGCAGGGGTGGCATTCAGGAACAGATTCAGGTTTGGTAGGGCCCAAGGCTTGTATAATTTCCCTGGAAAACATAGGGGAGGTTGGTTAAGTAAAGAATACAAAATTCTGAGTAAAAAAATTAACGGGCCCCCCTCAGGGTTTTGGAAAGGACTGTGCAAGCAAGATACTCTGACACTTACACTTAATTAGCTCTGTAGTAAATTTACTCTTTGGTGCTTGGTAATTTATAGATCTTTTCACATAGGTCAAATTGAGTAAATTAAGAGTCTCAGTTGTAAAGAAACCCTGGTTTGACCTGGGTTGACCATTTATAGCTATGTCACCTTAGGCTAGAGTCTTAACCTCTGTGATCCTTAGTTATCCCAACTATAAAAGAAAACAACTAATATCCATTTTATGCAGTCATATGCTTTTTAAAAATTCTAACCTATCATAACACCTCAAGAAACAATATTGTTCTATTTCCTACACTATATCAGTCAATCAGCATTTTAACCCTGTGAGTATTTGTTCAGAAAATGTGTTTTTCTTCCTTTAGTGTCAACCTTTAATTATTTGGGAATTATGATTTTTTGAATCCCATGTGTGTATTAGTCCATTTTTGTTACTATTACAAAATAACTGAGGCTAAACAAGTTTATAAAGAAAAGAGGTTCACTTTGCTCATAATTCTGCAGGACCAAGAGCATCATAACAGAATCAGTGGGCTCTGGTAAGGACTTTATAGCAAACACCACCACAATAGTAGGAGTGCATGTGCCAGGAAGAGATCATATGTAGGAACAGGAAGTTGGAAAGCAACTTAGGAGTTAGGCTTGCACCATAACAATTCACTATAGTGCAAAATCACTCCAGAGACCAGTATGCCCTTCTGAGAGCAGAAGCCCATTGACTTCAGCAGTCTCTCTGGCATCTGCCTCTTAAAGACCCACCACCTCGACACCACTACAGAGGGAACTCAGCCTCCAACACACAGTAGGGACAATCCACTCCCGACCCATAGCACTATCTATTGCTTCTCTTTTCTAATGCCTAACTTGGCTTTTTGAAAGTTTTACCCTAGAATGAGTATAGGGGCAAGACAAAAATTGAAATTATAATCAGCTTACAGGTAGTCTTAATGAAGAAAAATATATAATGGTCCATGTACTGCCTCACCATCCATCCCCAAAGGCAGGTACTCTGTATCAGCCATTGAAGTCCTGTGAGGGCCACGGGGGGAAATATGGGCCAGGGGAACATGTTGCTGAGCCCAGACCAGCCACTGACCCTCTGAGACAACCTGAGGACAAACACACTGCATCTTCTTTCTTCTGTCAGACTCAGGAAACAGAACATGAGTTTAAGGGCTTGTCTGACTCTATTCTTTTATCCTAAAAATACAGATTATGACTTAGATTTTAGAAAGAAGGAGTGATTTCTGGCTGTCATGAGGAAGAGTCTTACATCCCTGCAATGATGGTCGCACGTTTCTGACAACAGGCAGGACAAACTTCAGTTCCCACATCAGACACACAATGGATATCTGAATTCAAGTTCTACTACTTACTACTGGTGGGATCTTGGGCAATTTAGCATCAGTAGACAATAACAGCATCTACATCACAGGGTTACAATGAGGATGAAATAAAATGTGTACATAAAACACATAATGTGATGCATAAGAGATTATATATGCTTAATTCATGCTAGGTATTGAGGATGACGATAATAAAATTATTGTAGTTACATAAGCGTATTTGCATTACTATATATTGCATAAAATACAAATTAAGTTGTTGTTCTCTAAAGTTGTAAAATTCTTTATTTGCTACATATTGTCACTACATTTCAACAACTGTCAGACTGCGATTTCAACCAAACTTTGAAAAAAGAATATAATAGAGAGTCCAGGAAAAAGCCCAAAAGGAATTCAAGTATTCCCTGGCAGGTTGGAGGGGCCAAAGTTTCTTCACAAGGTAAAAAGACTTCATCTTACATCACTTATTACACTATAATGAGGATTTTGAGACCACATTCAGGCTTAGCAGGAAGAAGTGCCATGATGTAGTAGTGGTGTTAACTGTGGACAAAGGGCAGGAAGTATTGTCACATACAAGGGATGATGGGAAAAATGCGGTGAATATTTAGTTTTTTTTCTAAAAAACTATACTTAAAGATATGCTGTCATTAATCACTCTCAAAATACACCCCCTCGCTTAAATACACTTATCCCATCATTCTTTCCACATTTTGAAGCAATTCTAGGAGTCCTCCTTTGTGTCTTTTTGTGGCCACTTGCATGTCCTGAATGGATTCAAAATGTTCATGGCACTTTGTGCCGAATAAAGACATCACACTGTATCCTTATCCACCAATACAGCACCATATGACTTCTGGCTCCTCCCCAAAGTCAAAATGACCATGAAGAGAAACATCTCGAATCAATTCAGAACACAACAGTTGTGGCCTGAGGCAGCCACGACAGCGTTGAGACACTCAAAGAAAAGGACTTCCAGAACTCCTGCAGAAAGTGACAAGAATCATGGGATAAATGGGTTCAAAGTGAGGGGAGTATTTCAAGGGGAAATCATGGCACTATCTCTTTTATTAAAGTAAAATTTTACAAATTTTAAACACACACATGTTTTATAACACTTCATATGCTACATATCTGCTATCTCTGGAAACTCACATATCTTTTTACAGTCTTTGTTTCTTGATATGAGGTCACTATTTTAGGTAACCAACAATATCAATCTTCAGAACTAATAAAATCTATTTAGGTAAAATTAGATAAATATCTATTTATAATTCTACCAATTGTCCTGGAGAGAATGAGACCTTTTAAATTGCGGCCTGGCTCTTCCTATTGCTGTTATATACTACTTGGACCTTCTCCAATTTTGTTTAATCTCTGCAGTTCTCAGCAGTCAGCCTTTGTGTTAATTCTCGGTTGAGACAGGGAGACGAAAAAAATAGTCACGGTTTACAAATTTCTAATTTAGCATTTCAAAACAGATCATGTTCATTCTAGTTCTTTACTGTATACCTAGCACTTAACACTAGACTTGGTAGACAATAGCTGTTCAGCAAATATTTTTTTAAAAAATTGAGAAGATTTATTTTATGTCATATCCCCATTAGTATTTGGGCTTCTGAAAGACAGATATGGTGTATTACTGATTATTTGCTCCCTGGTTCCCATTCCCTACATTGATTGGCGTGGGGTCTATCTAGTACCTGGTAAGAGCTCTATAAATACCTGCTAAATGAGTGAAGTATTAATGGCAGTACTGCCAACTTTCGTAGCCTCAAATTTCTGCTGCTATCTATTATGACCTGGTGCTACATAAATCTTTCCTATCAGCTTATTATGGTGTTTGAGAACTTTCCCTATGAAATGCCCAGGAGAACATACTTCCCATAAAAAAAGGAACAGTCACCTATGTTACCTCATTGCCCACTACCTTCCCCAGTACTATTTTCCAAATTCCCCAACCTGCTTCCTCCTTATTTTTTACTTTTGTTCCTACAATCTGCTCTGCGCCCAAGGGGGCCCCTCATATTTGGGGAACCATAGGCAACCATCGCGTGCCAAAACTTCTTCCCAGTGAAACATGTCTTGTGAAACAAAATTTCTCTTTTCCACGCTCTCCCCATAACAAATGTCTCCTGGACTTCCATGGAATTGGAAGCTCTGATTAAAGGGATTTCCATTTACCACGTTCAATAAATAACTTTATAGATCATTGATCAGCACCTGACTCTCAACACTCACTCAATTCATGCTATGTTTCCGTCACGTGGTGGTTAAATTTAAGTCAAAGAGATTTCTCTATTCTCGTATCCCACTTTGTGTCAGTTTCCAAGGCACTTTGTGTTAACACAGATGTTCGGCGTATTCTGCGCCCCACATGAATGCCAGCGTCTTAGTCTGCAGATACCTAACTGCCCTCTACCTGCCTTCTCATCTTTCCAGTCTTCATATTTTGTTCTCTTTGCATGAACCTTTCTTTATTTCATTTAAGCATATTTTATCTTATTTAATTATATTCATTTTTGTAAATACCTCAAATCTATTTGGAATATGATGGTTTATATAATTCAGTGAATATAAATAAAAATAAATTGATACACACCTGAGCCTAAATATAGCTTAGACTCTTCCTAGAAAAATAAGATGAATTTGAAGAAACATGTGAAAGTGTGAGCGGCAGACAACAGCAGGTTAGCGAATGGTCAGGAAGAAGGTTTGGTTTGAAAGGGGGTTCAAATTCATCCACCTGACTTTCTGTATCTTCACCTGAGTATCTGGCGCAGAATAGAAACAAATCCTTAGCTCTCCTATCCCCAAACCTTATGTCTGTTCCCTGTTGTCAGTACCTCCCTCGTGCCCACGTATGAGGCTTAAGGCAAATATACATAATGATCCATTTAGGCGGCTCAGTCATCAGACACCTAATAACTTGCCATCATAGAACAAACATCAAGTCCTCTAAGAGTCACCCGAGTAAATAGCTGCTCTTAATCACAGAGTCTTTCAACAATTTTTTCCTGAGCCTAATGGAATTTAGGTTACTATCTTGATCCGCTGACTCTCCACCTTGATTCTGAATCAATTAAATTTAACCTTTTTAAACACGTGTCTTTCTCCAAGAAGGATTTGAAGCAGCTCATGGTAAGAAAACGAAAATTAATTAAATGAGAATGAAAAAAGCTGCTCAGCCTAAAAAACATATAAAGGAAAGAGGTAATAGCTTCTGTTTATGCACATTAAACATGATTTTGAGCTTCCTAGAAGCCCTATCAAAAAAGGAACACAATTAGTTGTATGGCCCTTTCTAATGGAGAAGCAGAATCATTTTCTCAGAGAGAACTAATTTTTCTTATGTCAATTCTCAGATGAGTTTCTCACAAGAACAATACATGAGGTTATAGTAGATAATATTTGCTATAATAATTCTCAGCTAAACAGGAGCAAAATCCACACAATTTTTTTTAGCAGTCCTAGCAAACAGATTGATATTTGTCTTAAATTAATCTATATAAACACATCAAATTACATCATGAACCTTAAATTATAAGATTGTGTCGTGCTTACACAATTTCAAGACCTTCAAACGAGAACGGGGTCAGTTACCTGGATGACTGTTAATCGAGTGCAAAGTTAAAACTCTGACAACACACAAGCAGATAATATACTTGACATTGGCTTACACACTATTGAGTGTAGCTAATATTCTTGCTGGAATGCAAGGCCCCCAGCCAGCAATTAGGCAAACCTCTTAGTTAGGGAGAAAGTTTAGCAACTTCAAATCACCTTACTAAGGGCCTCCTGAGTTGCCTTCTCTGTAAAATAAGAGTTACCCTCCTCACAGAGTGAAAACAACGGTGATCACAAGACACGTGAGCCCACTTAGCACCCAGCTGATTCTCAAAATACCTGCTGCATACCTGAATACATCTCAGTCGGTACTATAGCTCCCCACTGAATATTGAACATTCATCATTCTAAAAGACTTTACAAAATTAGCCTTTAAAAGATCTCTATGTTCCTTCTCTTTTTAGGATCTAAGGAGGAAGTGAGAGGAGAGGGTAGCATGGTTAAAATGATCACGATTCTTTATGTACCAATATGTACCAATTCCGCAAGATGAATGCAATTATTATGTATTGCAGACACACATACTAATAAAAAGATGAATAGAATGTTCATAAAATAATCCAAATGTCAAAGAAAAAATTAAAGATTTTTATGTTCCTTCTCTTTTTGACCTATGGTTGTATCTATTTCTGATTATCAAGAGCAGGTGCCAGCAGACTATACCTTTGGCCAAATCCAGCCTGCTGCCTGCTTTTATGCACAAGAGTTTGGTCAGAATGCAGCCACGCCCACCGCTGTCACATTATCTACAGCAGCTTTCCTGATATGAGAGCAGAGCCCACAGGTTACAACAGAGTTGATACTGCCTACACACCCTGAAACATTCACTAGCTGGCCCTTTTCAGAAAGTTTGCTGCTCTTTGAATACAGCTGTAAAACAGCATTTCCAACTCAATACATCCCAAACTGAGATTTTGATATGTGTACACACATATGTGCATACATGTGTACACATCCTCCACCCACCGCCTTTCCCTTATAAACTTTACTGCCCATCCAGGTTCCTGTTCTTGAAGGTCTCATTGTCTTACTCAAATCCTACCATCTGTTTTCTTCCTCTGAAAACTCTCACAGCCTTTCACTCCACTCCTGCTGTAACTCAGGATCCAGGCAATTCCCTGCCTCTACCCGACGCATACTTTCAATCTGTCCTCCATGTCACCGCCTGTGTCAATGACGTAAAATGCCATTTGACACTATTACCGCCCAATTCAAGAGTCTTCAGTGACTCCCACTTGCTTCCCACTCCAAGCCTGAATGTACTCCCCACTGGCTTTTAAAACGGTCCTCGTTACATGTACAACTCCAAGTCCTGTTCTTCCACCGGGCCTCGAGTCTGGCCTTCTCCCTCGGTTCCCACCTTGCTAAATCTCCCCTCTGCTGCTCTTCCCTGCTGTAGCTCCTGTGGCATGATGTCTCCCCAGAACTCATGTGTTGAAGTCTGATCCCTCAACTCCTCAGGACACCACCTTATTTTAAAATAAGGCTTTACAGATGTAATTAGTTAATATGAGTTCATATGGGAGCGGAGTATACCTTATAATTATCCTTCTAGAAGGAGAAATTTGTAACCCAAGACATAAGGAGAAGGCAAGGTGATCATGAAAGCGCACAGAGGCTCAGAAGGTTTTGTGGAAGTAGGTGACTCAGAAAGCCGTGTAAAATGTGCCCACGCCACAGGGAAGAGACAGCTGCAAACAGCACCGGAGCAGTTAGTGAGCCCAGCTAGCCGGCTCGGTCCTCCCGGAAAGGCCTCCCGGACGCTTTACCACCCCCACTTGGTCAAGAGAGAAGCCAGAGAAAGCGGGGAAATGGGACCCAGAGATCCGTCCTCGTGAATGTCTACCCTTCTTCTCCCTTCCTTTCCTTACTGCAGACAGACCCACGACTTTCCTAAAGGGCAAGTCCTGAGCCAAGCAAAGCCCCCACAGGACTCTGCTGCCGCATCCTCCCTCTGCTTCTGTCCTGGCAGCCTCGCCATTCGCCATCCGCCTGAGAGCCCACGGTCCTTGGACGAGGCTGCCTGTGAGAGACTGCCAAGCCCCAAGCACGGTCCAGGAACTTCACGGAAGCTAAATTGAGACCTCTCAAATCATTAAAGGAGACTTCTTTTCTTTCTGGGAATGTGACCCAGGAGACTCATGAGAGCCAAAGTTGAGCTCTGCAGCTCTGTTTTGCTCCGACATGCGAGGCCACATGACTCTGGCCAGTTGTCAGTGAGAAAATGAAAATCGCTCCAAGTCACTCGACTCAAAGAGGCTAACGGCCAAGCCAACCCTTCTGCCACCAGGTTCCAGACTGTCAAGGAGGCTTCCCCAGAGACATTTGCTAAGTCAGAAAGGCGTGGTGAACTTCTTTTCTCAAACAATATGGAGTAAACTATGAAGATCTTCTTTGTCACCAAGTAAAAAAAGTGCCATAGTAAGGACGCAGCCGTCTAGGTGGAGGAAGACCCAAGGCAAGCCAGCACCGTGAGCGTGTGGCTGCACAGGGCACAACACATGCACAGTTCAAATGCTCTGCTCCTGCCATGTTAAAATTCTTAATCACTAGTGACCAAGGGCTTCACACATTAATTTTGCAAATGAAAATGTTCCCTGAAATTTTTGTAGTCATCTCTGAGGAGAAGCATGTGTGTTTGTGTATGTGCATGTGTGTGTGTGTGTGTGCGTGTGTGCACGCGCATGCATGCGCACACATGCATGCAGCTGCTGGGGAAAGAAAGGTGGTATGGTGTTAAGTATGGAGAAGGAATAGCACAATTTCAAACCTGGTAGTAGACAACAGTGAGAAGTACAATTCACATTATTTGCAGCAGTTATGTACTACAAGGGCTGATCAAAGAATATGGTGTGTGCTTAAATTTTTTTAATTATTATAATAAAAGACACGTTTCTATTAACCCTCCTTCAAAATACTCCCCTTATTTCAAATACACTTATACCATCATTCTTGCAACTTTCTAAATCAGTTCTGGAAGACCTCTTTTGTGAATGTCTTTACAAGACATGATCAAAAATAGAGTGAATGCTGCTACCAAGTGCCGTCCAATAAAAAGATGGACTTATGAAAAACATTATGATGTGTCTTTATCCACCTCATTCACTGTATCTGATACCACGCAACTTCTGGCTGTCCCCAAAGTTACAATGACCAGGAAAGAAATATCTCAAATTGATTCAAGACATAGAGAAAGCCACAACATTCATGAAAGAGAATATCTTCAGCTCACTATGTACATCTAAAATGCACCATTAAAATAAAATAAAAATTAAAGAAAAGAGAATGTCTTCAGCAAATGGCAAGAACAATGGGTTAAGTGTTTTTAAAGCAAGGGAGAATAGTTTGAGGGGGATTAATGACAATGAGTATTACACTGTGACTTTTCTTAAAATTTAAATATTCACTGTAGTTTTTCATCACACCTTGTATATCACCATTAAGATTGAATTAGTAAATATTGAACCATTTCTTGTAAGAGAGGGAGAAGATGAAGTTCCTACAGGCCTCCTGGCACAACATTTTCATCAACCTATCAGTATATATTTTTCTCTCAAGTCTGTTCTGTATACAGACATATTATTTAATATGCATTGTTTATTCATTAACATTGGACCTCTAGCCAAAAGTCTAAAACGTGTTCCCTCCATCAGGCACTTTCGATCTTTTGGCTCTTAGGAACACTAGACAGCACTTCTACACTGTCCACAAGGGCCATTTGAAACAGTGAAATCACCAACCGGAAGCACAAAACTGCACAAAGGACATTTGTTACCTTGGTGAACCTCAGCTGAGAACTTTCCACTTCTCTCCCCGTGTCCCTGGATGACCATGAATGTGCCCCACTATTGATTTGGGTGGCAGATAAATTTTAGCAAGTTTGTAAATTCACAAACACTGAATCCACAAATAACAAGGATGGGCGACACTTCCCTAGGATGAGAAGGCTAGGATTCAGTCTCTGCTTTGAACTGCTGTGTGAATTTCAGTAGGTTGTTTGACCCGCCATCTTTCCTTCTCCCTGAAAGAAATTTGCCCGAGGTCCATTCGACCTTCAAGACGCGGGAGCTCCCTCTGCCTCCGTGAGATTTTGCAGTGACCTGGACTGAAAACATGCTGTTTCTTTCTCCCAAATATCTCTCAGCACTTTGCCTGTTCTACCATTAGGAGGCCCCTTTGCTTATGCTTTATCATTATTCAGTGTTGCTCTTCTATCATTCCAGTGAGTAGCTCATGCAGTCTGCAAGGTTGGGGATTCCGTCCTCTTCACCTTTATAACCACCATGGTTCTGAGGCCGGTTTTTCCCAGTGCAAGTGATGAAAAGTGCTGTAGTAGTTTGAAATGCTAATCGTAAGCCTGAACTTACCTACCATCACATGGTGAGGGCATTGTTTCATTGTGACAAAGTATCCGTAATATAAAATTTACTATTTGTGACATTCGGAATATTCACAACGTTGTGTCATCATCGCAGAATATGTATCACCCAAAAGCTAACTCTCTACCCATTAATCAGTCACCCTTTCCCTCACAGCCTTGCAATCGCTAATTTGCTTTCTGTCTCTGTAGAATCCCCCACTGTGAGCATTTTACATAAATCAAATAACCTGATACATAGCCTTTTTATGTTTGGCTTCTTCCACTTAGCATAATGTTTTCAAGTAGCTGACACATGAATTCATGTTATATACGTGTGTCAGTATTTCATTCCTTTTTATGGCTAAGTAATATTCCACTGTGTGGATATACTGCAGTTTATCCATTCGTGAATTGATTAGCATATGGGCTATCTCTACCTCTTGGATTTTGTGAATAGTCTACCTTCATGCATCTTATCACTAACATTTTTGTAGTGAATTGTATCATTAAAACATGAAAATTAGATTCATTACAAAAATGTTAGTGATAATGAAAGTGTTTGTTGTACAGATGCACTGCCTATTTGTCTCCTACCTTAACCCCCACCAGACTATCAGGTCCTGTGAGCAGAGACTTTGTGAATCCTCCATGTTCTTTGGTTAATATCTGACACAAATTATGTGCTCAATAAATCAGGTGAGTGATAAATTATTTCTGCTTATATGATACTCCGCCCTGTAACAATAGATACGAAGTGTAGCAAAAGTCACTCTTTTAAAATCATAGAATAGTAGATGTTGAAAGGACTGACTGATTCAAGATTGTACACCAAGATTCTTGGCTCCATTCCTTCTAGCTCTGGGACCTCGGGCAAGTTTCTTAATCTCTCCATCACTCAGATTTCTTATTCACATAATACAGGTAATAACATAACCTACCTCAAAAGTTCCTTTGATGATTAAATGACTCAATGTATATTCATTCAACACTTACTCTTAGGAAGGAAAAACTAAGACCCAAAAGAATAAGAGAATTATCCAAGGTTACCCAGTTACTTAAGGACACATCTGGGACAAGAGCCCCTGCCTCAGTTTACCCACCTTCCATCAAGTGCTGCTCGATGCCACTCAGAACCTGACAGGGGACAGAGCTTCCATCTACAATGGGACAATGGGACAGGCACTGCTTCCAGACATGTGCTTAGGGGCAAATCACATCCTTCGATAGCTGGTCTTCAAGTTCTTCCATCTTCTCTTACTTCATGCCCACCTCAGGAAGAAGAAAGACTCGAAGTGTTCATAACTCAAAGTATTTTCCCAAAGTATATTCATCAAAATATCCACTTATGTCTTGGGTAATTTCTAGGTTAAAAAAAAAAAAAGATGACAAATCATGACAAGAATAAAGAATATGATATAACCAAATCAAATTCTGACATTATTTCCCTAGAGTAATGACATGTTTAATTCCTTTAAAGTGTCCTGAAGAATTTTTTTAGTGATTCCTTGACCAAAAGCACTTGACCAAAAGCAAATAACACATCTCTTAAAAAGGGACAATGCAAATTAACAGATAGGGTTGTCAAGTTTTCCACCAAGGAACTCTTCACCCAGTTGTTTCAAAGCATAACAAAATGTGAAAATGTTTCTCAAAACAACGCTTATCACTGTCCTCAGAAGGCCGCATTTTGAGCAATACTGGCATTCGTTCTCACCCTTGGTGTCAAAAGGGAGAAGCAGAGTTTAAAGCAAGCTCTTTAACGCATATGAAAGAGCAGGTTTGTCTAGTATTTCACTACTTAGGACAATACCTGGCACACAGTACAGATTAAATGAATATTGTGAAGGAAATGAATAAATATTCATAGAAATCACAATTTGGAATTGGAAGCATCAGCCACTAGTAGAGACAAGGCCAGCATACCAGCTTCTGGGTCTTCAGCTGGATTGTTCTCAAGAAGGTCCTCACAGAATTGATGTGCCCTCAAAATAGCAGGCTCCCATCTACCCATTCACGGTCTCTTGCTGTCCAATATGGTGAGCTCCCATCAGAGAGCAGCAGAAATGTAATCTGGGCCACAGCTTCCTGGTTCACTCGGCTCCTTCCCCAGCATACCATTTTCAGGGCCACCGGTTCTTCGTAACTTCCACACAAAGTTCAGGTTCCCTAATGGATCAGCTATGCATCGACAAGCTCTAACCTGAAAACTCACAAAAGAATGAATTCTCCTTTCCTGCCCCCAGCCAGCCTTTCTGGGCTTCTCCAGACAGCGGCCAGGAGCACTAGGAAAGGGAAGGCTGCTTCAACTTTTCCTGGAGAAATGGCCTTCCTTCCCAGAACCTTTACCTCAGCTAAGTGGAGACACCTGGTGTTTGTTGTTGCAACTTCAAGAACAATACATCAAAGATGTACTCCAGGCAGAAAATCAGGCTTCTCCCAAAAACTGAGGCATCACAAAGATAATTCAAGAAAAGGAAATGCAAATGGCAGTCTGTCTTATCCCTAAAAGACTTTCTTCCCTCTCCATATTTCTACCACTTGAATAGATTTTTCACCCTATTTTTGCTTTTCAAACAAGAAGAAAAACAAAATCACAAGGCAGCCAAAATTGGTGAGCAACCAGGAAGGAGGAGCGAGATTGTCTCTCCTGGTTGCTTCATTTTTGTCAGGTGTTAAATCAGAGGGCTAATTTTTGTGCAATAGCTGTTTGGTAGGAAGTAGCTGGAGGAGCAGAGTTCCAAAAAAAAATTTTTTTTTGCCTATACAAGGCCAAAGGAATATTAAAGTTTCACTACGAAGAAATATGGCCACTGCCAAGAACTGATTAGTCATAAAATCCAAGGCATTCTCATCATCCATCATTGCCTTTCCTTTAATGACTGAACCAAAAAGAGAGACATCAAAGTTTTCAAAACAGGGTTATAAAAATGCTGTACGCAGATGAGGCCTCCAAATATTTTGATAGGACCTGAACAAAAAAAAAATAGAAAAGTCATTGAAACAAATCACAAAACATATGTTGTTATGTTTTGCTCTAAAAACCATGAAGTTTATCCAGAACTCTATTATGGTAACTGCTTAGCTTTTCATGCATTCCTAAATTACCATGTAATCTAAAACCTTGTTTTCAGCTGCCCTATATTGGAAAGTCCCTTAAAATAATCAGGATGATTACAGGCCAGTATTCAGAAAGAAACTTGCCTGTATTATTGTAAATGAAAGTGTTATTTATCAGGCAGACTCCTTTAAAGGAATAACAGCAACAACTCTCTCAGAAACACAAGAAAGCACAATGTATTCAGGAAATACCTGAACCCAGCTTAAATTTTAGGCGCTCTACATTTTCAAACACATGGATAGTTGGTGTAAAAATATGTTCTTTTCCTGCAGGGACTTGACTGTAATTAGTGTGTGCCAAAACTCTCTCACAGAGATTTCATTGTCTTATCTACTTACATCATCTTAATGCGATTTTATTTTACTTTGTCAAAGTCATATTAATGTAAATGTGTTCTTGATAGCAAACAGAGTTCTTTTTTATGCAAAACAGTCTTCAGCTGACTCTAATAAAACAGCTTGCAGTCTATTAGACTATAACAGTAATGTGCTTATTTTGTTTCTCAAATCAAGACTGTGTCAGAAAGCTATAGACGGAGATTTGTCTTGTTTTTCACAATAATTGCTAGGGTGGGGTTACATTATGATCTTTAAATGAATAGTATCGCTTAGAACAAACACTTCATATATCTTTTATCTTCCCCTGCATACAGTTCTGAGTTTTCTTTGAAAATGCTGCGCTACTTTTCCACATAAGTCATCAGAATGTTTCCAAAGAATTTTAACTGCCAGATTAATTATATCTTGCAAACAAAGATAGATTGCTTACATTCTTTATTCAGAATTCCTGCCAGTATGGAGCAACTTGCAACAAATTAATTTCTTTTGCAACCATGTAAAATGTTTTGCTATGAAAAGCTCTGGAAGATAAATGGATCCTTTAAAAAAAAAAAATTCAGGTTGCTCATTCTGAAAGGCTAATCTGTAAGCAAAGAACAGAGGATTAAATGAATTTGACTACTCCCCCCACTCTTTTTTTTAGCATCTAGGTTATAGCCTTCCATTAATGTATTCAGTTAATTAAGTATTGCTGTGACCTGGTGGCAATTTTAGAAATCCAGGGAATTTTTCCCCCTTTAAATTCTGCCTCCCCCACAGAGCAGAATATAATCTGCTTCCAGTCAGTCTGTTTATGTCAGCTGTGCTTCTACTACAAGCCTCTAAAATGTTTTAATAAATTTATCAACCAAAAAATATTACAAACATTTCATTTCCTTTGACTCAAACACACACACACACACACACACACACACATACACAAAGACTCTGCCTTCATTGCAAATTCTTGCTGGTATGAATCACTCTAAGTAATATTTGCTTTAACTTTCGTGTGGCTCTACAAACAACCTTTATATGGCTGGACTTCAAAGCGAGGAGAAATAAAGGTTAGAAATGTGATAGGAGTAATCTATTATTAGGCATGAAACATTAAACCACTTTTAGCTATAAGTCTTAAAACCTGAATAATCTAGGTTTTTAACGTACTGCATATTTATTGTGCTTTCAGTTACACAAGCATTTATCACAGAGGAGTGTTTAGAAGAGAAATATTTTCCATTACACTGTGTGCCACGATTTGGTTTAATTTTTCCTAATATTTAATTTAGAAAAATGGTAATATTATAACAGGATTCTCATGTGTCCTGGCCAAAATGTTTGGTGTTCGTCACCGAATAAAATTAATCTGTTACCAGCTCGCTGACCTGCCAGTCAGGTTTCAGGAAAGTAGGCAGGAAGGGGGAAGGGCAGAGGGGCACATTAGGGTGGGTCTGGAGATAAGATCTCTCTTTGACTGAGCGGGGGAGGAGAAAATTTAGAGGAGTATCTCAACCCACCCGTGCCATCAAATGACAGAAAATAAGCTGAACGTGTATCCGAGCCGAGAAGTGTTTGAAAACACTTATTAGCCCCGTCCATACCGACGTTCACTGCAGGAATGTTAATTGTTAAAATCTGTACTGCAGTTATTTCTTTAAGCAGGGGAGCTGCACTGGGTGGAAATTCAGCTCCTTATTTCTTTTTCCTTCACATATATTTGTACTAAAAAAAAAAAAAAAACCTAATGTTATCAAATAAGTCAGATGTCAGATGGAGAGCTCTGTCGCACAAGTGAACGCAAAGCAGTGTTAAGGATATATGCATATGCAGGAACAGAAAAACAACATTGGTAACATTTTGTTCTTGATTAAATTTGTGCTCCTAATACAGTAGATTAAAAATAAGTCCAACTGTTAAACACATTAGTGTTCAACCACTGCTGTTGTGCCAGAAAAGCAGCTATCACTCTAGGCCCGGCCTCTTGCTGGTAGCCTTGAGGAGACGGAGGAAATCTGACCCCCCAGGGAAACCTGAGCCCCCAAGTCCATCAATGACCCTGCAGTTGGAGATTCCTTACTTTCATCTGTTGATTAAATCCCAGAACCTTAATATTTTCTTGCACTGGGTCGAAACTGGGCTGAAAGAGAATATGGGTTTGGAAAGATGGAGAAAGAATAGCTAATAGCCATAATCAAGGCATTCTTTGAAGGACATTAGGTTGTAGTCTATTGGCCAAGTATTTATGACACTTGTATTTTTTAAGAAGATTGTAGTAAGCCATATCTTCCATTCCCCAGGAATTTTATAATTGAGGCAAAGATAGGATTGAATCCCAGAATGTCCAAACAGGAAAATGGACACACCAAGGATCATGGTCAGCCCTTTTTTCACAGATAGTGTCCAGTAAGCTTATGAGGAGGGTTTGACCCAAGTCCCATCGGGAAGGCCCAACATCGCTGGACATGGACTCAGTGTTTGGCTTCCCTAGCCCTATCCATTGCATGAAAGCACAACACCCTTTCAGTTTGTTCAAGAAAGAAGACTGCAATTAAATTAATGGGTTGAAAAGCAATATATTTCTTCAGGTAATTATAGTAATGGTTCTTTACCTGAACTGTGTTGTTATTCTTCCTGTACGTTTTCTTCAAGAGGTGCACGCGCGCGTGTGTGTGTGTGTGTGCACGTATGTGTGTGTTAACAAAAATACCAACTCTTCAATTTTAATCCTTTTTTCTCCACACAAGTCCTCCCCTTCCCATTTCTCTGCTTCACTCCTGGCATATTTTTCTGGTCTTTGGTCAACCTGGTTTAATAGGTTACCTGTTGCTGACACTCTTTCCACACAGGAACGGAGCCCTCTCCAGTGGCACACTTTCTGAAAGCAAAAGGGTCTGAGACTGGAACATTTGTAAGTCTGAGAAGTAGTAGCTCCCCAAAAGCAATGCAGATAGCTGCAGATATTGCCAGGAAAGAGAAACAGTTAATTGAAACTATTTGGGGCATGTAGCATTGAACAAGGAGATGGTTTCTGAGCAACACATCTCTAAATGTGGCTTGCCAAAGACCTGCACACATTTAATTTGCTCTACAAATTTGGTTAGCCCAATAAAGTGTAAACATCAAACACTGGTCGTGGAGAGCATTAAACATTAACCAACTCAGACCTTAAAGACTTGGACAGAACATTCAAATTAGAGGAGAAAGATAGGCCAGGCAACTCTGGGAAATTAGATTGAGACTCTAAAAGAGAATGTTTGTGGCTGAGTAAAAATACAGTATAAAACTATTTTGAGACTGGTAACCATTTGTCTCCATAGACAAGCCATTTCCTCCCTGGGATTATATTTTTAAAATCAAGCAAATATACTAAAGTCAATTTGATCTTCTAATTGCTCCCCAGGATGAAATGTATTGCCACCCAAATGAACCCTGAAAAAGGGTATTGAAATGGCTGTTCCCAGATCCTTAGATGGAGCTGTGCCTTTTATCTATTTTTGTGTGTGTGTGTTTATATGTGTTCCACATTGTTTATCCCAGAGCTCAAACCCTGTTAAGGTTCAATAAAGTTTTGTCGAATAGCAGAATGAAAATGCCTTCTAAGGAGATAAGGATGGTTCTCAGGCTTACTCATTTAGACTGGTTTCTTACCTGACAAAAACGGGTATGTACTTCTTTTCTCAACAAGAGCAATAAGAGCTTAATTTTGAAATAGTAAGATTCAAGGAAAAGAAAATAATACCATATTCAAGTCAATACGCTCTAAGTATTTGCACCCCAGTGGGCCTCACAAAGTAAATCCTGCCAAGCAAGAATGGTTTTCTCTCAGGAGAATCTTAGGTGCATTATTTCTTCCGTATCTACAAAGATTGCAGGATATAGTAGGTGCAGCTCTCAACAGTACCACATAATTCACGGAGAGGTTGAGGTAAACATGTATTAAGTCACTACTAGAACAAGAATTAATTTCTAAGAATTTAAATGTAGCTACCTATACTTGCGAGATTAAAAATATCTACTAACAACAGGCCAGAGGAACCCTTAGGAGTCCTGACCTCACTTGGGTTCTTCTACAAGTAGACCCTTGGATAATTTGAGTGCAAGAAGTTGATTTGGGAGGCAAAGTAAACACTGTTTGTAGATTAGGAACAAGAGTCAGACTAGAACAAGTGCCAGTGCAAAGTGTATTGACAAGCCAGCCACCACAGGGGGCAACTGGAGTCTATGCCCAATAGAGAAACTCTGAAAACCAGAAAACTGCATATACCTCAGAATTATCCAACCAGTGACGTGGGAGTTGGGTGTGTACAAACAAGCTGTCATCGGTCTTTGGCTGAGGTTGTTTCTGAGAGGATTAATCCCCCCGCACTTACAGCTGGCCGTATAGGTGGACAAAACAGGCTTCAGTGTGCAAAGGAAGTTCCAAAGGCAACCAGGCCGCTGTGGTCTGTGATCAGGGTGAGAGGCCGCGAGTAGGGCCCTGACAGCCCCATTAGTGAAGGGTATTGATGTAAGCAGCAACTTCTGAGAAGTTCCAAAGCAGGTTTTTATGCCTGGCATAGTAACTCACACAGTAGAGGAGCTTAATCAATAGTATTTGAATGAAGGAAGGAAAGACAGAATAAGGTATCAGATAATTAAAATTTTCAAATATTTTACAGGTTTGGTTGACTCTGTTGAATGTCGAAATATCTCACACTTTTCTCAGGAAGCTACATTGTAAGAGTGCAGGCTTGATGTCAAGCAAGCCTCGATTTAAATCCCACTCCCATCACTTTCTAGCTGTAAGACCTTGAGCAAGGTATTTCATATATTTGAGTCTTCGTTACTCCATTTCAGAAATGCTTTTCACATTATTTAATGATATAAGAGAAGAAAAATAAATGATATTAGGCCTGATACAGCAACTGGCACAAGGTAAGCACTCGAGCCTCTATAATAGCTTCGGAGTCAGCTCCGTGACTTAAATCCCACTTGTGCAACCAACTATCCACATACCTTCAGGCAAGTCATTTCGCCTCTCTGGTGCAAGCCTTCCCTTCTCTAAAATGGAGACAAAACTGCTGATCTTTCCATAGAAAGTGAACCCAGAAGCAGTACCGTGAGATGTCACACTTGGGAAGGACTTTACAGTTTACATAGTCCCTTTATACATGTCATCTCGTTTCTGGGCAGGAAAGGGCTTTGAACCTGTAAATCATTCTGTCCAAGGTAGAGGAATGTTTCTGCAGTTCTCCAAATGACCCATGTCTGATTTGTGTTTGCCTTACGATGGACTGGCGAATGACTTAGAGACCTATTTGGGCCGTACATAGGTTCCTGAAGGGAATTGGATTTGAATCACTGAAAGCTGGTCAGGTAGTGATGGTAGGTGTGGGAGTCAGCAGTGATCAGGGACGCACCCAAGCGCATCCTGCAGATAAAGACTCAGAATGAACCCAGAGGTGAATTTAAAGAAGGAGCCATTGAAGGAATGAAGCCATCTAGCCATCTATACGGGGCTGGCTGGAGTGGCAGGCAAGCAGGCCACATGCACACCAAACCAGGTGATGGAAACTTGAATCTTAGCCGACAGGTGATACTCTCACAATATCGAAGTATAATGACATGCCAGGCAAAGTAGAGGATACAAAGATGAGTGCCCTGGCCAGGGATTTAGCTCAGTGGTTAGAGTGCTTACCTTGCAAGCATGAGGCCCTGAGTTTGATTCCTGGTACCAAAAACAAACAAACAAACGAACAAAAAAGATGAGTGCCCTTTCATTATTTCTACATTCTACAGTTAATAAAATGGAGGATTGGGTTAGAAAAAATACGTTACTTGCCCAGACCACACCAAACAAAAACCCGAGGTTGGCCTGATGCCAAAGAGAGTATTTTAAGTCTCTGCATAACATTCACTTTCTACAGTATTATATAATACGTTGATGGCACTCATAACTATAATAGATAAAAACAAAGAAAATCTAACATATATTTTTAACTTTAAGAATTCTGGGGAAATAATAGTCTGCAACAAAGTACTGATAGTCCCCGGACTAACCATTTGAATTGTGAAAATATTGTACAAAAGAAGACAAAATCATGGTCACTACTTTCCAGATGTTCTCATCTTAAAGTGCTCTTAAATTTTCTGCAAGAATTCAGCCAAGTCAACACGAATGAATTTAAGAAATTTAGTCCTACTTGTGACTTTCCCTTTCATTGCATCTCACTGAGTTCACTTTAATTTAGTGGAATCTAAGAATTAAATAATAACTGCTAACTTGTTATTCATTTAGTGAGCAGCCAAATATAGTGTATTTACTCCTCACAACAACCCTCTGGGTCGGGTACTGTTAGAGTCCTGTTTAATAGACGTGAAATTGAAGATCAGAGAGATAGAAAATCTTTTCCAAGGTCAAATTAAAGCTAATATGTGGTAGGAGTGACACTCAGATCCTACCTACCTGCTTCAGGGAACTGTGTGCTCTTCCGTCATTCTGCGCCACCTCCCATCTCTTGAATCTTAGTGACTCTTCATTTTCATTTAGACATTCCCAATTATATAGGACAAATACAGTCTTTTAAGTATTGTAAATGTTTTAAAAATGTAATTGAGTAAACTCAGCTCCTAGGAATTCTTTAGAACAGAATTTAGATTTTAAAACAAAATTAAGCTCCTAAAATAGAGCCTGTTCATGATGCAAGAGTATTAAAAAGTAAGATATATAATTGCATATAGCATATGATTCCAAAGTCCTAAATATTTTTTAAACTTTTAGTAAGTATATATTAGTAAAAATTTACTTTCAAAAAAATTACATGTTTATGCAAGTTTGTAATCCTATCACTTTTTACTTAGCATTATTTTATGAGTGCATAATCTCTATACTAGTTGGCATGAAAAAAAAAAACTTGTGGAAAAGATACATTAAAAGTCAAACATGATCTCTACTTTTATTATGTAAAAAGAGGAAGTGTTATGTATATTATCTGGAAAAATTGAACATTAATATTTTCTGATTCATCACGTGTCAGGGACTGGGCTGGGCTTTTTATATCTATTATCTCACAAACTTTTGATATTGCTATTATTTTTGTCCTATTTATAAACAAAGAAGCCAGGTTCAGAGAAATTAAGGAACTATTCCAGAGTCATAAAACTGAAAAATGGCAAAAGCAAGATTTCAATTCTTTCTTAGTCCAACCTAAGAGTTCTTTGTGTTACAATATAACCCGACATACTGATTATTTAAATTGGTATCCACACATGTCTCCATGACAAGTTATTTATTGAGACATTAATTTATAGTTTGTTCTTGATTTCACAGGAGACAAAGAAAGGCATTTTCCCCTCCCTAAATGAAAAATGGAGAGGGTACTCTCGTGGGACAGGAGAGTCCTGGGATGGGGTGATCTGTGAAGGGGAGACCTGGGCTTGATGGAGGTGGAGTGAGGTGCTGGGCTCCCAGAGAGTTTGCCAACCAGACCCAAATTCAGGCATTTTGCCCAAAGATCCTGCTATTTCATCTTAGCCCATGGTGAGTGAGACTGACCATCTTTAAAATATGGAAACCTAGTAGGGCATGGTAACACACACTTGTGATCCTAGCACTCTGGGAGGCTGAGGCAAGAAGATGGCAAGTTTGAGTCCACCCTGAGCAGCCTGGCAATTTAGAAAGCCTCTGTTTCAAAATAAACAATATAAAAGGGTAGAGATATAGCTCAATGCAAATGCCCTAGGTTCAATCCCCAATACTGCCCCCCCAAAAGACCAACAAACAAAAGTTAACAACAACAACAAAAAAAACCTAGATGACTCAGAGTGCAACTTGAAAGCTTCCAATCCAAAAATGTAAACAATAGAAATACCCGCATGGGTTGGGGATTTAGCTCAGTGATTAGAGTGCTTGTCTTGCAAGCACAAGGCCCTGAGTTCGATTCCCAGCACCAAAAAAAAAAAGAAAAAGAAAAAGAAACACCCCCACCCCTGGCTTTGCCAGGTCAGGGATTAGATTTAGCAATAAGGAAGTTGCTCAAACAAACACAACTCCTGCTTCACCTATGAGATACTGAACTCCTTGGTCCTACGCCAGGGAATTAGGGAATTCACCCCAACCGGAAGGAACAGGATGGGATGCAAAATTGGAGGGTACTCTCACAGACCATTGGTGGTGTCTCTTTCAAAAGCTTCTCCTGGAATGATATGGCTCTCCTTTGGAAAGGTGAGTCGGCCACCAATTAGAAAAAAGCACACATTCCATGGAACAGTGTGGACCGTGTCAGATGACTACATTCCAACAGTAGCCATTTTTCAGTCCCATTAACTACTTCTCTTCTAGCTGTAGCTGTTGTCATGGACTCCATCTCAATCATTAGTGATGACGACGAAGTGCAGGAAAGCCCTTCAGAAAGTCTCCTTCTCGTTTAAAACATTCAAATTTTATTGCTTAGGCTGTGGCTAATATCAATCTACAAAGTGGCAAGGCAGCTCCCCCAAGCCCGTTCTGCTTCCAAGCTCGTTAAACTTCGGAATGAGGTTTGTCCTTTGTGTGTGCCTGTGTTTTAAAACTGTTTTATGACACATTGTCAGGAACTCAGGTACTGGGCCTCTTTAACGCCAGCTTTCAGCAGCTGCTTTTGCACTTCCATTTCACATAATTAAACACCCTATGGTACTTAACAGAGTAATAAGTAGCACATCAATAAAGCAATAAATAATTGTATTCAGGCAAACTCCAGAGCCATCATCCATTAACCAGCAGCTGTGAACAATAGTTTTGATTAATCAATGAGGTTATATAATAGGAAAGCAAAAGTTGGTCAAGGCCCCAAGAAGAATCAGCCAGACTCCTAAGTCTTATCTCTGAGGTAAATGGCAGGGATAATACCCCTTGGAGGCACCAGCCCAGAGAGTAACAGCAGCAGCAGGCGACCCCACCTCCAGAAGCTAGTTTAAAATGCTAGTTAAAAACAAAGACAGGGACAACTCTGCTCTGAGACTGGAGGAATGCCTATTGAGAATGTGGAGTAAGGGCCCCCTTAAAGAGAAACTGTCCAACTTCAGACAAGTTGAGTTAGAACCCCATCCATGAGTCTGAGGTAAATGTCCATAGGCGGGGCTGAGAGAGGACGATTTTCAACCTCCTCCCAAAAAGTCCATGTGGGAAGATTGATATTAGCACATAGCTCTGCAGGCCAAAGCCAGCTGGGGCTGAGGAAATCACTGGGGTAGCTGCTGAGAGCTCACAGAATTACCTGTGGAATTTTTCCTCTTTAAAAAAAAGGAAAATAGCCTGCCTGAATCTTGTGAACGCAAATACCTAGAGTCAGAGCCCATGAGCCTGTACTTGTATGTGTCCTCAGGGATTCTGCCACGTGGCCCAAGGAAGCCTCTGCTTTGGAGACAGGAAGGTAGGATTTCTGCAGACCTGACCTCGCCTTACCCAGTCTTGCCAGGCGAGGCCATGAGGCCGCCTTCGAAGTCCTTGGCTTGCAATATGAATACACCTGGAACATTCTAGTCTCCCACATAAATCATGAGTTTATTTGTTCATATCGGTGGTCACCAGAATGTGAAAAGGTCCTTGGTGCACGTAACTCAAGTGCTTGTGTCCAGGCCTCTGTGGGGTAACATGTTCCCTGAGTGATTCTGATGAAACCAGCTCAGTACCAGTCATGCTGAGAAACATTTGTTCATTCTGCAAAACACTGAGGGTCCTCTAAGTACCGTATCTTCTTCTAAACACAAACAAAACTCTCTGATTTCAAGGAGTGTCATTCTACTGGCACTCCAGAGGTTTTTCTGGGTATGCCAAGGTGTGAGAAGACAAGGTCCAAGCCCACTGGGCACCCCAACTCCACTTTAGCAAGACAGCCCTGGTTTCATTACAGAAATAGCAAAGTATATATAGAAGTAGAGAGAGGAGTATAGCAAACCCCCATATACCTCTCACTTTGTTCCCAATTTTCTTTGAGACCCGTTTTCACTCTTATGCCCAGATTATTTTGGAGCAAATCCCAGACATATCATTTTATCTCTGAGTACTGACAAGAGGTTCTTCTTAGACACGGCTAATCTTTAAAATAATAACCAAAGACCATCCTACTAAAATGTTAATTTTAACTTTGTGATATCATTAATCTTGGTGTTAAAATTACCCAACTGTCTCTTTCTGTAAGTGTATAAGCTCAAAACAGGATAAAATAAGGGTCATACATTAAAATGCATTGATACGTCTCTTTAATTTCTTTTAATCTAAAGTAGATTCTGGATTTTACTGACTACATCACTATAATATCATTTAACATGTTTCTCTTCTGCCCCATGAATTTTCTATGATATGGTAGTTATAAGCAGAGGTTTCCTCAGAATTAGTTTTGATTTTTTTGTCAAGAGTATTTCAAGACTTATCAGGAAGCTTTTACTATTTAGTGGATGTTGATGTCTGTGATGTTGGTAGCTATATATGAATATTACCTAGATCCCTTACATCATTAGGGGTCCATGAAATTATTTGTGAACCCCTAGGAGAATTCATCAGGAGCATTGCATGAGATCTCTTATTTCAATTGGTATTATAATTTTAATAACTTTATCAGCTGGAATACTCATATGGTGAAAATGTCTCATCAGCTCTCTGGTAACCCTGAGGTACAGGAAAAGCAGGACAAATGACTGACTGACTGACTTATTTATCAGTTTTCAGAATGAGTTGGTTCCTTAGCATCATGCAAAGATTTTTTTAAAGCATCTTTAGGAACCCATGAATTGAAACATCTTGATATGTTTTGATTCTTACTGTTAATGTTTTTCTTGATTCTGTCATATATAGATCCCACTGGAAGGTGACTAAGTTGGGCTCCTGGATCCTTGTTACTTGACCCTTGTAATCGTTGATAACTTTCTTTCTAGTATATCGAGATATTCTGAGTGCCTTTTGTACATTTTCTGCCCCAGATCTGGAATTAGCCATTTTTCCGAAAAGTCCTGGCTTATTTTTAGTGAGCAATGGTATTTAAAGACTACATTCTGCAGCCCCACTTTTATCTAATGCATTTGTTGAGCTTTGATATGAGAGTCCCATTGAGTAAAATGTGCAGTTTAAACATTTCTTTGAAAGTCACACGTCTTTGGAAGAAAAAGTGAATAAAGAATTAATGTTAGAATATAAGGAGCTCTTAAAATTGATTTAAAATTACAAATAACTCATTGGAAATATAGGCAAGATAGATATTTGAATAGGCAATTGAAAGAAAAAATACAAATGTGCAATATGCATGGAATAATACACAACCTTCTAGCTGTCAAGGAATTATAAATGATGCCACTAATGAAATACTATTTCTCAGCCTTCAATGTAGCAAAAATTTAATTCTGAGAATTGCACTCTAAGTGGTGCCAGTGGTAACAAAAAGTACTCCTACACCCTAATGTTGGGAATGTTAACTGACCCAACTCTTTGAAAAGTAAGATTTAATTTGTTTAGCCCTTGACCTTGTAATCTTACTCCTAAGAATCTAGCCTACAGAAATGAAAGTAAAAATATTGTATTAAATGAGTTGTGTTGCAGAATTGTTTATAACAAAATTGGAAAAAAAAAAACCCAAATTCTTAATGTCCATTAATAGAGCTCTGGCTGAACAAATTACAATACACACCATAGAATGTTATGCAGCTATTTTTTAATAAATTTATATCTAGCTTATGTAAAAGATCCATAATATAGTCATAATTTCAGACTAAAATACTTCTTATAGAAATTTCCCATACACATGTATGTGTGTGTGTATATATATATAGTCATGAAATATATTGGAATAGAGAGATAAAGTGTAGTCTACAAATATGGTGAAAGTTTAATTTTTTTAAGAACTCACTACAGTAAAATACATAGTGCCACTAATCCCTTTTAAAACACTCTCCCTTGTTTTGGACATTTATCTCGTCATTCTTGCCATTTCTCAAGCAGTTCTGAAAGTCCTCTTTCCTGAGTGCCTTTAGTTGCACTATCGTGGCAGCCTTGATATCCTGAATCAATTCAAAACGTTTACCTTTCATGGTCATTTTGACTTTGGGGAAGAACCAGAAGTTGCACAGAGTCAGACCTAGTGAATAAAGTAGATGCTGCTTTTCTACTGAATGGTGCTATTCTTTTATTACATCTCATAAGGACACACTCTGGAGAGACAGATAGCGATAAATAAATGATAGATAAATGGGTAGATAGATAGATCTAAAAAATAACTTGGAAAAGATGCACAGTGGTTACCTTATGTAGGTAGGATGGAAACATAACTTAAATTTCATGTTTAATTTCTTATAATTATCAATAAAAATTGTGACAATGCAAATAGTTTTGACTTTTTTGTTGGTTTGTTTTCAATATAACACCCCCTAAAAAGAGGAAAAAGAAAACCCACAATATCAGTACAGGTTGAGACAGCATTATTTATCTGAGTCTGACATGGTCAATCACATTTCTTCTTCCTAAACTCATCGCAGTACATATGGAAGAGCGTTGTGCTCAAGGGCAATTGTTACTCACTCCAACCTTAGTGTCAGCACTGTTACTCCTTAGCTTCTAGGCCCTCGGGCTCTGTGATCACAGTAAGATGTTCATCAAGGCACTTCTTTCCTTGCACTAAGGTGCTTTTCTGTGCTATTGCTCCTTTTTATTCATGTCTCTGGGAGCCTTTCCCCAACAAAACTGTTTTCTCTGATAACTGAGGAAGCTTCAGAAGATAGTATGAGCGCTACTACTAAACTGTAAATCTATAACTTGTTACTGGCTTCCTGGGACTCTATCACGACACAGGCACTGATCTGCATGAACATGTCAAATGAGTCCTTTACCAAGATGCTGAGGAAATTGTTAAGAAGAATATAAAATGCAATCAGAAACATTTGAAGAGCTAGTGAGTGGCATTAAGTTTAATGTTCTCCATTAGTTGCATAATAGCCTGCCTCCCAGGCCTCCCCTCCAAGTCCCACAAATGTCCTGCAGGATAAGGGGGATGTGTGGCTGCTCACCATCCTTGCACAGAGCTCTCGATCATCACATATGAAATGAATCTAACCCAACAACCAGAGACTTGGATCGGGTCCCAACTCAGTACAGCAAGCTAAATACTATATTGCAGGTTAAACCATGCCTCTGAATGCTACAACAACTTCCCTACCAATATTTGATCTCTTCCTTCTTGTCTTTACTCATGGTTAGCATCATCACCTCCCTTTGAGGTCTAGTCCCAGGTCTATTTACAAAAGACCAGGGAAATTCATCCAGATGCCCCAAACCATCTATTAGCCATTTCCTTTCCTTTCACAGGACCTCATATGTTGCCTCCAGCTCTTAAGGAAAAGGCTGTAATTTACTCCTTTGAATTGATGGGGCACCTACTGTAAGTTACAAGCACCATCTCTGTCCCAGATTCCTACTTCTAGTCCTGCAAGATATTGGGGCATTTTGGATCTACACAAAAACTACAAATTACAAGCTGATTCAGCCCCATCTAAAGTGGTAACTGGGTATTCATGACTTACAAAGTATCTCATAGTACTGAGGGCTAAAACCCCGTGAACGTGACCTTCTCCAGACAAGGTTTAAGCACATACGTTACCGTGCAAATGGAACTCTATCGCTAGTTTTTTGTTTGTTTGTTTAAGTGCTTTTAGGTTTTCTCCATCATTTTGGTTCATTTCCAGCTCCATTTACCTCCATTACATCTCCAAGTTACTTCTTATGACTGAAACAAGAAGTTTCTGGACTCACCTCCAATATTTCCTTCCTATCTACAAGCACTCTCAAAATTCTTCTCATCCTCTTATCTACTCACCTCCCCCCCACCGATCACACACCCACACACAAACTCTTTTCACAATCCTCCTTCATTTTCTAATGATTTGGCTGAGGCCCATATCTAAAGAAGATAAAAAGGTATGACTTCTTTGGTTCTTGGGATGCTTTCCCTTTTACACAACTGGAAAACAAAAACTTTTACCTATTTTTCAATACCCTTCTCCAGTATCACATCTTCTCTTAATTGTCCAGTCACACCTCAATCCTTTTCTAGTACAATTACTTTTCTGCAGTATTTGATAGTTATTTTTAACATGTTTCCCTCTTTGGCTACACTGTGAGCTCCCTAGACCATACATTCCATCTCATTCCTTTAGGGCTCCTAAAGTATAGTGCCTAGAATATGTTAAATGCTAGAAATAAAATAAAATGGATGTCTCCTATGTCTTTCAACAAAAGATTAATTTTCCTTAGTACTTATTTCCCTATTTTATTTATAATTTATTTATAGCATGAGTAGTTTCTGGCTTTAGATTTTACATGCTATCTAAATGTGATTGGAATTTAAAAGAATTATTATGAAATATCATCAATGAATGGAGCATTTTCCATAAAGAAATTTTCCAAGTTTTCTTTTCAGCAATATTTTCTAATTTTAATTAATTGTTGATGACCTTTACAAAGAGCATTATAGAATTCCCTGCTTTCTTAAACAGAATACAATAATTGTAATGTATTGTTTTCCTGATGAGTTAGGCAATTTTGTGCACACCAATTATTGTGCTCTGATATCATGTAATGAAACCCTTGGGGACCATTAAGGCAAGTAGAATTGTTGGCCTCGACACCAAAAGACTGTAAGATTTCTGTGCTTTTAGTGTTTGGGTCTCATTTTAAAGCTTTATATTTCCTTATTCAATCTTTAATTGTCACTCTGTTAGCATCATAAAGCGGGACTGCCTTTCCTTATTCACATTGTGCTTGCAATAAGTCATTGTTGAGTTTGATGAATTGGTTAAAAAGCAAGGGCTGTTTGACAGCTACTCAAAGCTCATTGCTGCTCTCCAAGTCAGAGAGGTATTATCGATGTGAGAACGGCCAGTCAGCTACAAAACAGGGAAATGATTAAGTAAGTATTGGCTGCAGGGCTCGTGAGATGAGGAGAATCAGGAGGACGTCGGAGAATAGGCACTTTCTGCAGGATTCTGAGCCAGGACCAGCAAGTGAACATCACAAATGTTTTCCCTTACTGCCTTGCACTCTTACCTCTTTCCGGTTCTCCAGTTTTCATACCATGGTAGACTTGTCTTTCTTTCCACTGGAGAAAGCTTTACAGTCTCCAGTCAGCTAGTGTCAGCTGGCTAAAGCTGACATCAGCGAGTACAACTATAAAATCTCCAAGAACAAGGGCTGTACTTCAGGAAATATCCTTCAACTCTAGATGGAGAATTTTTCTGATGGTAAATCTAGGCAGTAGTTCTGCCTTACAGGACAAGAGTATTTCCATTTATTGGGCGTGCTATGTACAAGGCAATATTACAACAATTTTATACCTTATTGGAGGTTCACATGTGACATTGGTAACATTATTTTCCCTACTTTATCTTTGAGGAAACTCAGGCTCAGATATGTTTAACTTCTGAAGCGGTACAGTGCACCAAATAGTATGTTAAGAACATCTTTGGCATTAATTCCGTCATGCTCATTTATTTTCCTCACTTTACATATAAAGACATTAAGGTTCTGAGAGGTCGTGTGTAACTTGCTGAAAGTTACATCATTACTAAGTACTGAGAATGGAATTTAGAGCACTTAATCAAAGTTTGCTATCTCCCGAGGTCAAGATTGACACCCTGCATCAAATAAAGTGGACTGAGACAGAGGATAGTCATGTTTCAAAATGAACACAGATTTTGTTATTACTCAAGGATGGTGAAGCCAGCAGCTCAGGGTGTAACAGCCACTGACAAGATAGTTTATTACTCACCGTTCCAAAAGGAAACCTGTATCAGTCAGCTTTCCCATTGTTGAACACAATACCAGACATATACAAGAGGAGGCATTTACTTTGGCTCACATTTTAAGGTGATTCAGTCCATGGTCAGTTGGTTTCAAGGAAGAAACATCATGGCAGAAGAGCGTGGTGGAGCAAACTGTTTAGCTCTTGGGGGCCAAGAAGCAGAGCAGAGGAACTGTGCCAGAGAGGAGGAGGTCAGAGACAATACAAAGAACCCACTCCATGACCCACATAGACTCACTCAGAAGTGTGCTCCACCAATCCCCTAGCAGCTCCAAAACCAGTCATGTTGACACAGTCACACATAACCATCATAAGACTATCACACAAAGGCCACAGGAGAATCACCAGAGTTGCTCAGGAGGTAAAAACTGTAAGAAGAAAACATGCGCAAAAAGCCTTTGTTGTAGCTTTTGTGGGGGAAGGAATAGACAAGGCAAGGCAAGTGACTGAGAAAGTTTAGAATTGAGTAGTTTGAATAATTTCTGCAGGCTCTGGGCTATAAGGATGGTCCCTAGTTGCCTGATATCTGGTCCTAGGTTTATTTAAGGTAAAGGGATAGTGTTCCATTCTGCAGGAATCTATAAAGGAAGACATGTAGGAGTATGGACCTGGCAATAGTTGATGTGCATATCAAAGTCATGCTCACATGCAAAGGGATTGTACTTCTATGAATTAGCTAACCCTGAGAGGGAAAGTTCCTCTTTGGGCCTTAGGGGCCCCAGATGGTTGAAGCATCTTGAAATACAGAGAATAAAAACATGATTAATATGGTGGGAATTTAGGAAAAGGATAGTACTTTGTAGACTTTTAGGGAAGAAACTGGAATTGAGCAAAGGCCTGCAGAAGGCACTATCTGGGGAGGAGCCAAACAAAGAAAACAGCACAGCCCAGAGCTCTCAGGAGAACAAACTTGGTGCTCGCAAGAGGACCCATGTGGGGCAGAGTAAAGGAGAAGGAGACGGGAGGTGGGAGCTAGGCCAGGCAAAACTCTGAAGGCCATGCTAAAGCTAGAGAGTTGGAGCTATATTCTGAACCCATTGGAGGGAATTTTTGTTTGTTTGCATATTTACCTCTTATTACAGAAAACAAACATTCACTAGAAAGAATACTAAAACTTCTCGTAGTTTTATTACCCAAGTACTATATTTGTCAACTCAGATGACCTAATTTCATCTAAACCCAAGTCTCCAAGTCCCAGAAAAAAAAGCCTAGACACCATGTCATGTTATGTTAAACACTTCATCTTATAACTCTAAAAAATAACTCTTTTTTTAAAAAGGAAACTAATATTACCAGAATCTCTCTAAAAGATAAACTAATTTCTTTAATATCACCAAACATTTAGTCATCTCCTCCCCACATATACATAATTTTTATTTAAGAAGTGTCTTAGTTAGATTTTCTAGAACCAATGGTTGTAAGAGAGCAGATTTAATAGAGGACGTTCATAAGCCACAATATTCACCCACAAGCCATATGTTGGAAGAGTGTCGAATGTCTACCTAGGCACTGGAGACCCAAAGGATCCAATCAAAGACTGGGAGCCTACAGCACTGTCCCATGTACATCTGTGTCTGCAGATGATGGCTGAAGAAATCTTTACTGGAACCAGGATACGCTGCTCACAGCAGAGATGACAACCAGAGCTCCCCTGAAGCAAAGGCAGCCATCCTCAACAATGAGAGCAACAGAGTTCCTTTTGGGAGAACCAGCCGCGGCAGAGCTTCTCCTGGGAAACAGCCCTCAACTAGTTTCAGCTTCCACTCTGCTTTAGATCGCACCAGCAATAGTCCTCAGGTGGATCTCATACGCCCAGCATCACACCAACTCAGTCTAGCTGGGCGTTCTGGCTCAAGTTGACCACATTAAGTCCACCACAAGAAGGAACTGAATAAATTCATGTGTCTCCTAGGCTTTTTTTTTTTTTTTGCTGTGTTATAACTTTATTTGAATGTTAGTTCTTGTCCACATTCACTGTCTGAAGATTTTTGAACATGGTAGCTGGGACATAGGTTATCAAAATACACAGCTTGTTTGATGAATCTTCACCCTCATTACATTTTCTGGACAACCATACATCGATATGATATGGGACATTCCTTATTCCTTTGGCCCAGATGGCTTTGTTCAGCCTGGTATCAATGGGCACATCTAAAGTCCCCATCTCCTTCTTGGCAATTTTCTGGACCTCTTCAAGGACCCCCTGCCCTTCTTGCAGCCCACTCCATGGATGCACTTGTGAGTGCTGATGGCGTATTCTCAAGGTCACCACTTCGCTGATGGCAGATGGGCTTTTCTTCTCACCACCCTTCTTTACAGAAGCCATTCTGCCCGGCCCAAATTGGAAAGCCCCAAAGCCTCTTTTAATCCATAGAGTGCTCCTTTCCACCTCCCCAAGGAACCAACAGCCTCGCTATGCCTTTGGGATGCTGAACTTTCACTGCGAAGACCAGAAACATTCTAGAAAAACAAGTGTGAGTTGACTCCTCTCTCTCCCCTCACCTGCTGCTATTTTTTGGTTGAAGTATCAATTTATTGTCTTGTAACATTTCTTATGGTGTGGATATTACAAAGTGCATTCTCATTGTACCATTTGTTGTGTACCTCTTTCTCTTGCATTTTTAAATAGATTTACAGGTCTAAAAGTTACCTCACACACAGGTTTAATATTTTGGAAAAAAAAATTCACCTTTCATGGATGATTATATATATATGTATGCACACATTACATCAGGTTGTCTTTTTTATATGTAATCTTAGCAATCATTGAGATTGTTGCCTAGATATATTTTTTTTTCACTAGGGGAGTTTTAAATAGTGGTTTTCTAATTCTGTCACTGCTTTTTTTATTTATCAACAGAAATACTTTTCTAAAGAACTTTTTCTCATGCACTTTTGTTTACACTGAGATACAGTCCTTATAAAGTTCAAACTGTATTAGCTACTCTGAAATATAGTTTGTTAGTGTGTTCAAACTGTATTAGCTACACTGAAATATAGTTTGTTAGTGTTTTGAGAGAATGACGAACATTTCTGTATATTATTCTGAGCACCACTCTGGCTGTCGTGTGAACAGTGGACTGAAAGGGAGTTAAGAATAGAAATGAGACAACTGTAAATACGCTAACCTAGTGTTGTGGGAGAGACAGTGATGACTTCAACCATGGTGGGACCAGTGTAAGTAAGAAAAAGTCATCAGATTTAAAATGGTGAGCTAATGTGAATAGGCGAACTATGAGCTGTCAGAGAAAAAGAGTAAACAAGTATGATTCCAGGGTTCTGAGTAACTAAACGGGCAATGGTGACACTTGCTAAAATGGGGAGAACATGAGGAGAAATAGGTTTGGGCTCAGAAAAGAAGAAAATATTGCAGGGACACAAAATTTCCTGAACTGCATCAGAAGACTCGCAACTATTGTAGAGGATCTTAGTAATTTCAAACTCAGGAGATGCCGAGGCCTCTGAAAATATGAGTAATTTTTACTTTTAAATTTACATTTCCTGCATCAAGTAATTTGACTCTTCTGAATATGTGAAGAAGATCTTGATTCTACCTTATCTCCAGGGTCATATCCCCAGAGCCTTTTACCAGAGCTATGACTTCCACAACTCATGAATGCACATGTAGACCCACGAAAGTAGGCCATAAGATACCACCTGTTTCAAACACCATACTCATAAGTCCATGTGAAGCAGTTAAAGCTGTGACAGTATCCAGTTTAAAGTAACATTTGATGAAAGCCAAGAGCAGCCATTTTTCCCCTGTCAGTGTGCCCTTCCTTTCCACAACCACCTTGAAAGGTTGCGTGGCACTGGTCACACTGTGATCACTGGTATTCCTTCTGATAGAAATCCCATTTCCTCAGGACAATCCCAAAGAAGAAGAAGAGGAGGAGGAGAAGGAGGAGGAGGAGAAGGAGGAGGGGGAGAAAGAGGAGGAGGAGGAGAAGGAGGAGGAGGAGAAGGAGGAGGGGGAGAAGGAGGAGGGGGAGAAGGAGGAGGGGGAGGAAGAGGAGGAGGAGGAGAAGGAGGAGGAGGAGAAGGAGGAGGAGGAGAAGGAGGAGGGGGAGAAAGAGGAGGAGGAGGAGAAGGAGGAGAAGGAGGAGGAGGAGAAGGAGAAGAAGGTGAGAGACCACACAGACATATTTGTAGGTGATAGTTGTTCTCTGCACAGCCAAAGCTCTGAGCAACACCTCCTGAAATACTGCACTTAGTTGTACTTTTGTGAGCATACTTTGTGAACATGGAATGCCCCTCCTTATACCCATAAACTCAAAAACCAATACCTTTCACTCAGAGCTCGTCTCAAAGTGATCCTCCTCTCCCTTTTTTGTTCAATGTCACATGACCTTTCATATTTTACAACTCCTGATGCATTAGATCAAATGGGAAATGTGGGCCAACAGATATCACTGGAGGAAAGAAGAAAACAACAAACATTTCTCCATTTTCAGCTAAAAATTACGATACCCTATTTATTTATTGGTCTGGCAAGTGAAATGGTTTATAGATTTATTTGTAAACTTACTCACATTGAGTGAACACAGAGTGGGAGGCAGCCTTGAGGAGAGGAAGCAGTTCTGAACAATACAGTATCACAAAAGAAATATGGTAGCAGCTCAGAAGCAGGTGACATTTCATTATCAATAAGGCTCCTTTTTATTAGCTCTTCAATTCTGCAACTTTATGAGTTAGGCAGGGCAGGGAGTATTAATCCCATTTCAGAACTGAGAAAACTGGTTTAGAGAATGAAGGTGATTTTTCTCACAATCCCATTGCTTATAAAACACAGAGTGAAGGTATATATTCAAGTCTTCTCAGTCCAGGGCATTTGAGTAAGAGAAAGTCTCTTAACCAACAGCAAGTTTTGAGCTTCCAGTTTCAATAGAGTAGTCTCTTTGTGTTGCTACAACAAAATGCCTGAGACTGGATAATTTATAAAGAAAAGAAATTTATTTCTGATGGTTATAGAGGCTGAGAAGTTCAATGTTAAAGCTCTGACATCTGTTCAGGGTCTTCCTGTTGTGGCAAAAAGCAGAAAGGTAAAATGGAATGAATACTGTGTCCGCACATGGCTGAAGAGCAAAAGAGCAAGCTAGCAAGCTAGTCAGATGCTACATGGAGCACTTTTTGTAAAGTCCTTCTTCTCTCTACTAACAAGGAAGAATCCCTCATAGCCTAATTACCTCCCAGAGCCCCCATCTCCTAATGTTGTCACACTGGCAACATCTGACTTTCGAGGAGACACATTCGAACCATACACACACCTGAGACACGGTCTGTCCCTGGCCCTCTTGCAAAGCCAGTGTGAAGAACCATTACTAATACCAATGCATCGGGGCAAACACCAGCCCACAGCTTGCTTTCCCTGAAAATCTCTGCCCTAGAAGTCGGAGATCTATCAGAAACAGCCATTTTTATAATATACCGTTTACTGTCTTCCAATTTTTAGAATTTTTACAGATTCATTGCTTTTAGAAATGGAAAAACAGAAATGCTTCTCATTCTTAGAGGTAAAAGCTTTTAACATTGTGGTAAAGGTCATCTAGAATTACATAATACAGATGTTTCTATAACTACATCTATACACATGGAATCACACTGCCATTCCATTCTACAGTCTTTTTTTCACTTTAAATATCCTAAACATATTCCAAATCACTAAATATTTGATAAAAATAATACTATTTTTTACTTCTGCAGAGTAAGATTTGACTACTACATGAAAATACTATTATGTATTCAATCATTTACTTATTGGTAGACCAGTTCAATTTCAGTTATTTGCTTTTCTTTTTACCTTTCATCAGAAAAAAAAATGTGTTCATATGCACTGCAATACATATCATACGCCTGACGTGACCACTCTCTCTTTCCCTGATTCAGTCATCTGACCATCGCTGAGTCCTACTGCCCAAACTCCTCCCTTCTTGCTGCCACTCTCTTCCTCTCCATACCTACTAGGAGTACCCTGGCCTATGCCCTCCCTTTTCTCAACTCTGAACCACAACTGTGGTATCTTCCTGGGCTCCCAGGTCTATCTGGGACCACCTCTATCCATTTGTTATCTCCAGTCAGAGTCGTTTTTCAAAAACTCCACATGGACTATGTCATTCCCCTGGTTTTAATCCATTCAATAGCTTCCTATAACCTCGGAATTGTCCGGCCTGCATTACACAGGATATGGAGTCCTTGATGATCGGGCCCTGATTAACACGTTTTCACCCTTACCTCTTGCCACTCTGAGCTTCCAAATTTATATAACAGAGGCAGTAAATGACCCAGCCCTACCTCCACGCCCACCAGTCACACTGTGAATTTTCTAGCTTTCCCATCTCTACCTATGTTGACCTGTTGCCCAGAAAAGCCTTTTCTCCATCTCATGTTTTCAACAGGATAGCCCTTATTAATTGTTCAAAACTCTGATCAGAAGCATCTCCTTGGAGGCAACCTTTCTGTAATGCCTCCCCAGCGCCCCTCAAGGCTGTGTTAGGAGCCAGTCCTTGGCCCTCCCACAGGCCCTGTGCATATGTCCATCAAACACTGCCACACAGTATTGAAATGACATACATACCTGCATCCCTTGCTAGACTACAAGCAAGTCCAATGCAGAGATCGATTCTTAGTCATCTCAGTAAACCTGGCCCTATATACAACATTTGTTACATCATAGATGGTAAAGAAATGTTTAGTGAACCCAACTAATTTATTCCAAGCGAATAAGGTTCTTTACGTGCTTAATCACAAAATCTGCTTCTTGAGATTTACTTAATGGGATAGTCAACTTGTGATTCATTTGTGGATTGTCTGTGTGCTGTGCACTTTCACATAGGCAACCTCATTTCATCTTCCCACTAACTGGCTGCAGCAGACAACTGGTACTTTTGCTTCATTCTAGCACTTACTCTTTCTTCATCTCATAACTTGCTCCAATTTTTCTCAGCAGAACCACCTGTCTGCTGCCCGAGGACCCAGGGATACAGGTGGGGGCACGAGGGCAGGAGACCCAGCTGCAGAGTCAACGTAAAACCAAGACTGAAGCCAAATAGCTCATCGTGTCCCTCAGTCACCGTCACTGCTTCAGGGAAGGGCGCACAACCCAGCGAGCCTCTGAGGGACAAAAAGACCTGGTGGGACTGCTGAGATAGAAATGTCCTGCTGGACCGGCTGCAGCCATCTTGCCCCACTGAGCGTCGGGATGAGGCCAACATAGACAGAGCCAAGAGACGAAGAGCTAGCAAGTCAGGACCATGTTGGATAAGAACTCGGGCTCAAAGCCGTCCCTGTAATCGGGACTTGTAATTTACATGAGCAAATCAACTTTTTTTTTTTTTTTGGTTAAACATTAGTCAGCTGAAAAATACATTTTCTATAAATTGCAAACCAAGAGTCCTAAAGCAGATGCCTTATAAAAGAAATATTATGGGAAACAATTATTGTAAATTAAAGCTCCAAAACATTGCTTTAGGCAAATTATAGCTACTAAAGAGCACAGCTAAGTTTTCAATTTGAGATTTCCTAACTCTGCTGTTTTGTTTTGGATCATGAAATTTAAAACCTGGCAAGAAATGGGCAAGGGAAAAGTCTCTCTCCCCCACCCTTCCTATGGGATTTTAAATGACCTTCATGTGTCATTCTGCTGCTTTCTAGGCAGTATATATTATTATTAGGCAATTCTGAAGATACGTCTACAGAAAAACACAGTGGCATTAATTGCTAGTGAATGAGAAAAACCATGAACTGTCAAGCTCTACTGGTTTCCACACCAGCATGTCTTTTCCATCTTGGAGGTTCTGAAGTTTTGGCTTATTTGTTTGTTTGTTTGTTTTTTGGTGCTGGGGATCCAACTCAGGGCCTTGCGCTTGCTAGGCAAGCATTCTACCACTGAGATAAATCCCCAGCCTCTGAAGTTTTTTTGAGCAATAGGCCTTCGGCATTCTGGAGAAGCCCATGGACACCTGTGAAAGCAATGTTTATCTGTCTGTCTATCTATTTATCTATCCTCTATCTATACCATGCTGGGGATGGGGCCCAGGGCCTTATACATGCTACTCAAACACTCTAGCACTGAGTGACACTCCAGCCCGCTCTACTTTATTTTTCATTTTGAGACAGGGTCTCACAAAGTTGCCTAGGCTGCCTCAAACTTGAAGCTTCCTGCCTGAGACACCCATGTAGCTACGATTACAGGTATATACACGTGTATGTGGCAGAATACTTTATTTTTTAATCTTTAACATTTTTGTTTTGTTTTTTGAGATAGGGTCTCACTGTGTAGTTCAGGCTGGCAATGAACTCAGTATTGTACCCAGGCTGGCCTTGAACTCACAGCAATCCTCCTGCCTCGGCCTTCTGAGTACTGGGATTACAGGCATGTGTCACCACATCCAGTAGCAGAATGTTTTAAATGAACAAAAAAAAAATTGGACTACAAAGGAAACTAATTATACTGAAGTATAGTTATCAAAATATTTTGAGATTTTATGATATAAAAATGCCTATTTATTAATAAATACAAGACAAAAGCACATTAAAACATTGGCAACATAACCTAATTCTTTAAGACATTAGTGTGAATGTAGTAGTTACTTCACTTGGATAAGTGAATTAAATTATGGGTGGCCTTTGATAAAGCAACAAGTGTTATATTTGGTTGATTTTTATTGTTTAAAAACAATATGGCTAGAAGTATTGACAATACCAGTTTGCAAAATATATTGTGGTGAATGGAAAGAAAGCTTCTGTAGCTCACTTTGCCAAGATAAATATAGACAGATTTCTTTAAAAGAACATGGCCGGCCTGGAGGTGCAGCTCAGTGGGAAAGCACTTTCCCAGCATGTGCGAGGCCCTGGGTTTGATCCTGGGGAACACAAGAAATGAAGAAAAAAAAAAAAAAAGTACTGTATTTTTTAAGTTAAATTTCAATTGTCGATTTTTGTCTAAATGCCAATGAGTTCGTCTTTGGCTTCTGCCATGGTCTGAACGTGTGCCCCAAAATTCATGTGCTAAAAATTTAATCTCTAACGAAACACTATCAAGAAATGTGGTTTTTTGGGGAGCTATTGACGTCATCAGAGCTCTACTATTATGAATGAGTTAATGCCATTATAAAAGGCAAATTTATAAGGAGTTTTGTTCTTTTATGCCTCTCAGTCCTTTCTGCTACCTGAAGCTACAGTTCCTCTGCTCCGGGATGAGGGAGTGACGGGCGCTTCCTTGGAAGAAATGACTGGCCCCTCACTGAGCATTCAGTGTGCCGATTCCTTAATGTCAAGAGTTTTGAGAAATAAATTTATACTCTTCATAAAAAATAGCTTATTCTTGCAGTGTATAGTATTGTACAAAGTGTGACTTCTGTATGTTGTATGAGGAACCAGTATACAAAAGTAAATAAAACTGTCATTCCTACCCTAACACAGCTGGACTAAGTAGAGCATGTCTAAAGTTTTTTGGCTATTGCGCTCCATTATTGGAAAACATTTTGAGCACATAGCCCTAGCAAATGTGTAGTTTCTTATTCATAAATTTATACTTCTACTCTTTTCAAATATGCACAGTCTAAAGCACGTGCACGCACACATGCACACACGCACACGCACGCACACACGCACACGCACACACACACACATATGCACACATATATCCCCCAAGAAAAAAAGATGCGAACAAAATTTAATATGAAGAGTTCTAGTATTTTTTCCGTACCCTACTTTAGAGACTGCCAATCTAGTGGCTTGACTGGGCTTCCAATGTCCAAATTTAATCCTTTCAGACACAGTCATGAAATAACCCACACTCTGAGGTTACAGCAGGGCTATTTCTTCTTCCTGTCCAGGGGCCACCTATCATTGCCTGGCCATCATCGCTGATGTAGTGGTCAGTGGGATTTGCAGGTACTTAAAACCACTCTTGAATTCAGGACAACCTTGGTCAAATCAATTTTTCAACTGACTGAGTTTTTGCTTTTCAACCATTTGCCTTGGCATTGGGTAGACACATTGCTTGAATGAATATTCTTCACAAAACATCTTACTTACACCCCAAGAATAGCTGGTTCATTGACTGGTACTGGAAAACCCAGGGTCTAAGAAAAATGTCCCATGTGCTCTCTCCAGAAACATATTACCTGGATAAGGCTGGCTGCACACTCAACCAGGCCTTCAATTATAAATCATTAGCATTCTTGCCATTCTCTATTTTCAAGGCTAAATTGTACGTTCTACAAACTCTGAAAAAATGATGTTTCCTTAAACTAATTTCTACTCATATTCCTACAAATTAATTCAACCAACATTTATCAAGTACCTATTATGAACAAGACACAACACATAGGAATTTATTTTGCCAAACACCTGGGCCAGCGTGTGTGTGTGTGTGTGTGTGTGAAAAGACTCAGTTTTATACAGAGCCCCCACTTTAAGAAAATTATTTTATAGAAAATAATTGCTAAATGAGGTTTCCATGTCCAGCTCTGGCATCACTGTGTGTACACATTAGCAACCGACAGCATGCTTCATTCCCCCATACGCTAATGAAAAATGATTGCTTGTCTTTCTAAAACTAAACCAATTATTCTTGTTTTTGTTGAATGGAAATTTAGCTTGTGTTTAGTGATAGAATAACTAAATCGGTCTTATTTGGAACCCAAGTGTCAACATAGATCCTGTCGCTTCACTGACAGGAAATGTAACCCAGATAGCTTACTTGATAAAACAGGGCTATTTTGGCTTTGAAACAAAAAAAAAATTTCACTCCCATAACTTCATAGCAAATGAACCATGTGCCCTCACCTCCGTCTCTCTCTTTCTTGGCATCTGTCCTAACATGGCGTGTAACGAAGCAACATTTTACATAACCAGCAGTATCTGCTCCGGGCTGGTCTTTAAACACATACCTGATTAAATATCACCATTTCAGAACTGCTCCTAATCACATTTTTTCAGGCTGTGTGAACAAAATAATGTTTCTTTAATTACATGAACTCTTTATTTTTGATATTTTAATGACATTTTAGAAGATAGAATGGATGCTTCTCTTAGATGGGGTGGTATTAATCAGGTGTGACAGCTAGTTATTTGATACATTTTTAAATCCCACTTGTATTTGCACACGAGTAAACTGGGACTTGATTTCTCAGTCCTGGGTCTGTAATGTCACTTGTGTTTCTGCCTATAATGAACAAAATAATTGAACCAAATTAGCACTATCTATAATTCAGTGCTAGCTCAGAGGCATTATTTTATTTTTTAAAACAATGAAATGAAAAAATCATTCTCCCCTAAGATAAATGTTAATAAATAAAGGTCTGGGAGACCTAGATTCTTTGCCATGAGTCAGTCCAACATACTTTTTCCCCTGGGGCTTCACCCTGCTGCCTGCCTATAAATAAAGCGTGTCCATTTCTTCATTGAACCCATGTTTTGTGCTCGGAAATTGCTCAGACACAAGTGGGGACTCTTACCTGGGTCAGGACACTGGGGACAATTTAGTGCATCTTAGGTGCTATTTGGGGATTACAGAGTATTAGCGTCAGGAGCCATCTGAGCACGTGTTTGTACTAAGTACTTCAATGGCTAATTTGTTGGTGTCTCTGGCACACTGAAGAGAGGGCCCAGAGGATGGCATGGACCCTGTCTGCTTAGACTTTGTAGCCTCAGCACCCAGAATAGGATTAGAAGCTCTTGCCCAGAAGCCATAGTGCTATTAAGTGTTTTCGGGGAATGCAAAGTATAAATACTACTCAGTCCTCTCATTTTACAGAAAAAGATGATGAGGCCCAGAGTAGACCTGACCAAAGTTACAGAGCAAATATACTTGAATTCCATTCTCAATGCCCGGTTCAGTCTTCTCCCTGCTACATTGAGCTTATCTGTAAAGCAGAGGGTCCAAACACTCGGTTAATAATATGAGCTATAGAGCAGTGCTTCTCAAATATTAATGTGCAAATGAATCACCTAGGGAGCTTGTTAAATGGCCAAATCTGATTCAGTATGTCTGGGGCAGGGCCTGGGATTCTCCACGTGTAACAGTCACCTCAAAATGCTGGGGCCGCCAAGTTGTGGACCAGACTTTAAGTTACAAAGCCAAGGAGTGAGTGACTCATCCATTGGCTCTGAAATCAGACCGATGGGGTTCAAACCCCAACACTGCCTTTTTCTTCGTGTTGCTATATGCTGAGCACAACACTGTAGAGTCCACAGGGACCAGATGAAGACAGCACACAGTAAGGGGACTGGGATGATGTGGAGCACACACACCCTCTCAAGGCAGCCACTGCTGTTTGTCTTTATTTGATTATCACCTTGTGGGAATAAGAGGCCATGAGGATCTTGTCAGATTTTCAGAATATTCAAAAGAAAAACCTCACATGATGCATTTTAAATTTGAAGAAGGGGGACATTAAGACAGATAGATGACAGATAGATGGATAGATAGGTACATAAACAGATGATAGATAATGTCGGTGATACAATTTTTTAAAGTTGCAAACTATTTAAAACACACTGTAAGCAACCCGGGGCTGGATCTTGACTCTAATTTGCTTCATTACAAACATATTCTCATTTGATCTTTAAAAACAACCACGTGAAGTATGTAAGTGTTAAAATGATCACCTTTTTACCATAAAGGAGATTGACTTAGAAATATTCAATAAATTACTCCTTGTATACGGCTAGACAGAGACCATGCTAGAACCTAACCAGGAATTACTGACTCCACAGCCCTCTGAGCAGCAGTGGAAATTGTCACCACGTCCTGCCTGATCCTCTCTAAGTGTCCCTTGTCTGATGGCTGCCATGCTATGTCCTACCAAAAAAGAGAAAATGCCAATAGCCATTGAGAGTGATCTTTTCCTCTAGGAAAAGATCAAACTTGTGAGAGGGGCCTCCTGAGGCCTTGACCATCTCCCTCCCTGCAGCAGCCTCCACCCTGAGATGTTTGAGGGTGATAGAGTGAAACGACTAAGAGCACCAGTTTTGGACTCAAGTCAGCCCAGTTTGAATCATATTTTGGCTCAACTGGCCAAAGGAGATCTGACTCACAGTGTACCTTCCTTGGTAATCAAGGGGAACCTTATGGCCCTAATTGCCAGCCGTCCAGAGGTCATAATTTCCAGTCTCTCTCTTTTATCTCATCTCCAACCACCTCCAGCACTGCCGTCCTTCCTCCGATGCAGATGCACTACAGTGGGGAGGGCCTAGACTTCAGAGACAAGAACAGTCTGGTTTGGAACTTGGTTGGCCTCTGATTGTGCCACCTGCTCCATCTCTCATCTACTCAAGGCCCAACTTCCCTAGTGTAGGATGAGAATAATAACCTCTATCTCCTAAATTTTCTTTTGCTTTTTGCAGGAATTAAATAAGATGATGTATGTAAAGTGCCTGGTGCACAATAGGCACTCAGTAAATTTAAGTTCCTTGAGCTCCAGACTTGGGCCACCTCTCGCCAAGCACATGCCAGAATGCCCAGGGTGGTGGTGAGCAGATTATACTGAGCCTACAAACTCTTTTGCTCTAAGCTCTGTAAAAAAGAAGTCGCAAAGAAGGCAAAGTTTGTGGTGTAATGCAGAGCACCCTGTTGCTAGAATCAAGGACTTAGATATTTACAAACAAACACAAAAGCACAATCTATCCCTAACCCCATTTCAAGGATGGGGTAACTGAGGTTTAAAGAGGTTAAGTCACTTGCCCAAGATCACTCTCAACTAAAGGGCAAGGGTCTTATTCCCCAGTAGGTACACACTACCACAAGAAGCTTTATCTCCCAGGGTCTCAGTTTCTTCATCCATCAAATAAAGATATCTGAAATATCCAGCTATATGAGAAATTCACATTTTTGTCCTGGCTGTGGAAGGTTGTTCTCATCAAACTCTTCATCGAGACTAGACCAGAATGTAGCATCATTGAAAAGAAGCATAAAGACAGCAGCTTGCTTTCAAACACACTGTTTCTGGACAATCATATTAAAGACCAGCCCTATTTGGTGTTCTGCCCCTCTCTCCTTTCAAGCTGGCCTGTGTGGATAGTTTGGTAGTCTCCCTCTCGGATCTAAACTATTTTCAAGTGGCTCAGATTTCCAGGACGGAAAGGATTCCTTTGACAGAGATCAAGTCCACCTTTGATCATTAAACCATTTTCCACTTCCCTGTGAATTTTCACCAAAGCAGGGAAACTGAGCCAATGTATGCACGTCAACTCAGAGGGTGGGTGCTGCGGATCAAGGTGAAAGAGGCAGAGACAGTAGTCTCCTCTCTACCACATGAAGACACCCTGTTAGGACCAAACTCCAGGGTGAAGAGAGACACTTTAAATAGAAATCAAAGCTGCTACCCTCGCTTTCTCCCTCTCCACTCCCTTGTAGATAAACACGTAAGGGTTATGATTGGATAGATGTTTGGTTTCATTCCAAGCACAAAAATGGGTTTCGAAGACTTCGGTTTCCTGTCTCCTAACTTTCCTGACCGCAAATATTTTTTATTCTGAGCCTTGAATGTAAAGAGTTATTTAATAAATTAACACTTAAAATGCGTCTAGTTCCACTCTGTTTGTTCTGTGCTCTATCGTGGACCTCCTATTCATCTAGTTCAGATGGTTAGTCCTACCTGGCCTCTCTTCCCCTAGAAAGCTGTAGTTCCTCTCCTTGCTGTGTTTTATAGCTTTACAATACTTTATTGAATTGCTGTATTATAATATTTCTGCCCTACCCCTAGCCCCAAATAGTCCTTTAGGAAGGAGCATAGACAGAGTTTGGAATGCAGTGAAATAAGCATAGCCGTCTTTATAGCATTTTACAAATTTCTCTTGGCCTCAGAAATCACAAAATAATCACACAAAGAAACCAAGCCCTTTGCCTGCAGGACAATGCATGGTTTTTTATTAAAAGAGGAATTTAAATTCCTTCTGTGCACAGACTGTTTTAACTATAAAGACTTAGAAAATTAATTTTTGCCTATAATCTCTTATAGATAATACTATAAAAATAGTTCCTTTTTAAGAAGCATATTTCATGCAAATATCAAAAAGCCTTTTATCTGTGTTCAAGATTTCTTGTTCTATTTCTGTCCCTTGTTTCCTTCTCTGAGCTGAGGATCAGACTCTGGGAGCCCTGGATCCCCAGCTTGTTGCTGCGAGGCAGAGCCCAGGCAAGCTGCAGGTTGGCCTCTCCGCCAGCATAGAAGCAGAGAAACTGAGGATGCCAGATTAACTTCCTACTATGTGCTGGGCACTGTGCCAAGTGCTAGGGTAGAAAACGTGGTGGATTCAAAGGGCCAGTGAGACAGGGTTCCAGTCCAAAAAAATCAGGAAGGCCAGGCCTGGAATAAGAGCTGGAGCAGGCAGTGCAGAATGAGAGAAAAAGAGAGACATCGGGGCTGGGGATTTAGCTCAGTGATTAGAGTGCTTGCCTTGCAAGCACAAGGGCCTGAGTTCAATCCCCGGCACCACAAAAAAAAAAAAAAAAAAAAGAGAGAGACATCTTTCAAGCAGAGTTGCTCAAACTTTCCTCACTTACAAGCTGCCTTCGAGATTTTTACATAACCTAATACCATCTTTATTATTATTTACTTAGTATTTTTCTTTATACGATTTTTTTTTTCATTTTGACTTAGCCTCATCCTAAGCAATAATACAGGTGAAAGTCACTGGTGCGTGTGCTAGCTATATATTTTTCTCCAAGATACATTAAAGTAAGTATAAGACTATTAAAGAAATATGCATGTAGAGCAGTCCTAAAATTTAACTCAGGTATTCCGCCCATTATCCCCACAACACATTTATGGAAGCCCTGCCTTAAGATGCAGAATGGAGGGAAAGAAAGAAGGGAAGATAGGTAGGACCCACCAAGCATTTTTAGAAAAGGAGTTTCCATGTGGGTCTGGTATTGCTTAGGGAGCTGAAGTCTTTGTGTTCCCAGAGCAAACCTTCCAGGAAACCTACGATCTACACACTCAGACTCATACTATTTGTTAGCGGGTTGCTAGGTCTGGATTTGTCTTTTGCTTTTTAGTGCTAGAGAGTGAACCCAGGGCCCTGAGCATGCTAGACAAGCATTCTGTCACAGCGCAGATGGCAAGGTCTGGTTAAATCTGCCCCAAATCATAAGGATCACTGGAACATACATCCACAAGAGTCACTGGAACACACATCCAAACACACACTGTATCACGAGTCCAGTAAACTCTCATTGGAAAGAAAAGTCGGTGTTCATTATTACATCCAGCTACTATCCACATGGAAATGTATTGTATATTTTCTTAGTATATTTGGGATGCTATTTAAAAAAAAAAACACCATATATGAGTTTCTTGCAGTTCTGGTGTCTAGAAAGTCTAAGATCAAGTTGCCAGTAGGTCTTTGCGTGAAGGCTCACTTTCTGGCTCGCAACAGTGGCTTTTCCCTGCATCCTCGTGCTGGAGAAGAGACAACATGCCCTCTTTGGCTGACTTATAAAGGCCCTAATCTCCTCCCCAGAGGCCTCATCTCCCGTTACCATCACCTTAGAGGTTAGGATTTCAATGTGTGAATTTTGAGGAAACTCAAACATTGAGATAATGGCATCCACAAAAGATACAATACTTGCCCATGCCCCAAGTAAGGGACATTTTTGGCTTGCTTTTCTGAAGGTAGCTACAGGGTAGTGGAAAGACCCTGGAAAATACAGTACAAGAGTGTGTCTTGGCATTTCCACCTAGTCACTGCCTAAATGTTCAATTTTTGATAAGTTTTATAAGTCTCTTAACTCTCAATTTCCACATTTACAAAATGGAAATACATACTTCTAAAATTTTTCTTTTACTGGGGGGAAACAAAATATGGAAAAAAGTATATGTAAAAGCAAAATGTTTAGCACTTAATTGGAAATCATACAGTAAACATGTTAATATGAACTATGCAATCATCAGAAATCAAAGTTATAGACAAAATTATCAAAAGATTCTTGAGATAATTTTAAAATATTCCAATGTTGCAATACTGTATCTCCTTCTGTGTAAATGTGCATATTCACTTGAATTTCCAGTAAGAAAAATTATGTGTATTTATGTTCAAATAGGTTAAAACACGGCAACATGACACTTGCTGTGTGTTAGGCCCGAGAGACCATTTGGAGGAGAAGTCAAGAAAGTTAGTTCTTGAGTCCACTGAGCTGGACTTGAACCCCAGCTAGTCAGCTTCCAAATAGTATTATCTTAGCTACATTACTCCTCTAAGCCTCGGTTCACTTGTCAGAAAATGGGATGTACTAGAGGTTGGCTTAGCTGCCTCTGGTATTTAGCAAACTTTCATGAAATAGCACTGGTATTAAGGTGGCAAGAATATGGATAACACTTTTAGCTTTTTGGAAAGTCTCCGTTCACTAATAGAATTGTGAATAGCCAAAACTAAAGCTATATTCACTGAATATATTGCTCAGTCCTAAGGTGGTACTGTGGAGAAAAGATGCAAGAGCCAAGACACCCTCCCCTCTAGGCTGCCACACCTGGACAGCTTGTGACCCAACAAGAAGGACAAAGGTTCATCTCCCAACCAGCACAGTCCCACCGGACCTAACGATGCTGTGTGCTTTTTGCTCACGCAGAAAAAATGCATCTTAAATATCCCTGGGCTACATGTCTACTACTGCCACTTCCAATTTTACTTCACAGCTACATTGGAAAAATTTAAACCCTCTTCAATTTAAGCTGCTTTTATTTGTATTCAGACTAAGATAGAGTGTGTGCCAGGGGACAACTTGACCATTAAAAAAAATTCTATTTGACTACATATATTTTTATCAATTTGGGAAAGCAATCAAAGCAGGCATTTTCACTTAAAAGCTTGGAAATAAAGCTGATATTATCTGGTTGGGGAAAGGCTGGAGAAATCACTAGAGGAAAAAAAACCCTTTGTGTATCCAATTTCGCATTGCCGTTGTCATGTACAGGATGTATATTCAAATGTGTTTGCATATTTCTAAACCGATCATACATCAAAATTAGTGCCATATTGTTCCTTTTACAGTGAAACTGTTTATATAGGAAATATTGTATTAAACAGTCCCTGCCTCCACCCTGGGTTGTGACTGATTGCAGAGTGAGATAAAAGCACTTATGTCCACAAACACAACAAGTCTATACGCATGTAAGAAATCCAAGGGAGGTGCGACTTAAACACAAACACTATTATCAACCAAAAACGAAGAAGAAAAGAAAAAAAGATGGCTGGAGTTTATGCAAATTCAGAGAAAGAAAAAAGCATATACTTATACACTGAGAGATTGAAAATTAGAGGTTGAGTAGATAACAGTTGAATTCAGTTGGTTTAAAGCAGCTCTTAGATGCCATTTTATACTCATGTGACCAAATGATGTTGTCATTTACAAGAGACAGATATGACCTACTGAGGGGAATCCATTTCCTAATTCACTCTGGGAAACAATAATTTAAAGCTGGCCACTTGGTTCTTTAGTGTATTTCTGGGAGAGCTGAGTCAATTTCAATAAATTCAGTTGAATTTTCCCTCCTGCACACTTAGCCACTTTTGTTTCCCATCTTCTTGCTCAAAAGCTTGGTCCAAGTACAAAGTAAAGTGGGAGGTTGACAATTCTCCTATAAATCCAGGTCACATTGTCGGATCAACAGAACTGTCGATTTGATGGCGCTTAGAAGAGTTTTAGAGATTATCCTGTGCCACAGCTTTCAAACTTTCGATATTTTGTTAATGAAATCATATGTAGAAATCTAGCATGCAAATTAGGCTTTAACAGTATTTCACTAGTACTGTACATATTGGTCAAAGGTTATGGAAGAAAGAATAACAGGTGGTAGGATTGTCAACACTGAGGAGGGTATTCCAGGTGAGAAAATGAAGAAATCTGGGAGTTCAGGTGAGGAAATGATTACTTGTGCCTGAGCCGATCTGGAAAAAAATTTATGATCCTGCTATTGAAGGATGAACAAAATTCAAATGCTTTCCTCCACTAATTCACCCTTCTTTGTCAAAACTATCGGTTAAAATCACGGTCTTCAGAAAACTCTAACTGCAGAGCGTGTGCAAGAGAGTTTTTACAGAAGGGGGAACTTACCACTCCCTCATGAAGCCCACCTTGTCTTTGGGTCCTGTGGCAAAGATCACCAACTAGACACCATGCCTGTTTCTGCTTCCTGTGGATAGGACTACACTTTCCAGTCTTCGGTACATCAGATGCAGCTACATGAGTGATTTCTAACAATGATAAGCAGAAAGAAGCAGTGTGTTCCAGGTCTGGGTCTTAAAACAAACTCTCCTATGTGATGCCTCAAGCTTCTTTCTCTTTTTGCCTGCCAATACTGCTGTCCAGCGTGGCGTGGTGGGGAGGTACATGGAGGATGGTAGAGCCTCTCTGACTCCAGACCCCTGAATGAATGCAAAGAGCAACCTCCTGCCATTACGAATAAAAAACACCTGCACTGGACTTTACATGAGGAAGAAATAAAATTGTATGGCGTTAAAGCTCTGGTATTTTAGAATTTGTCACAGCAGCTCGTTAGACCTTGTTCTGTATCAGAACTGTCTCGTTCTTCTCTTTTTTGCACACCTTGGCATTGTTCCTGGGTGCCTTCTGTGCATCTCTAAACTTTTGTAGGTGTTGATTGTATAATCTCTGAAGAACAGCAGCTAATAAGATATAATCCAAGTCTCTTCAGAGGGAGAGATCATGTATCCACATAGGCATTTGATTGAAAACTCCTCTGGGCCCCAATTTCCTTACTGAAAAAGAAAAGCGTGGGCTAGACATAGGATAAGTCTCACGGTAGCATGAAGAGTGATGCGGCAACCAACTCATCAGTGAGCAGGCACTGGTCATGGGAAGAACACCAGTTCATCATGGGATGACCTTATTCTGCTTACAGGATCTCAGGCACATCACCCAAGTTCCCAAGCTCCTTGTTTAAGAAATAAATACACCTACTTAAAGATAGCTACTTTTAGAATATGTTTTTATTCATTCAACTACCATTAAAGAGACGTCAGTGAACTTGCAGTGCCAGAATACAAAAAATTTTAAAAAAGCATGACTAATTTGAGCCACAATGGTTGATAGTTCAGTTTATGCGTGTGTTGCTCCAGTGAGGTAGGTCTCCGCTACCGGGTGCCTCTGCTTGAACCAGTAAGAAAGGTATGAATATGCAATGCTGTCTTCTCTAAATGACTTCAATCTATCGTGAAGACTGCAAAAATGGGGGTCATAAAACTTGACCCTCTGTTTATCGGCCTTTGCCAGTTCTTCAACTTGGAAATGTAGAATTTCCAGCAGTGCTGGACAGGAAGCACCCCCAATCTGCAATGCCATGCCAGGTCATCTCTGAAGTTAGCATTTCACTCATCAAAACAGCTGCATCAACCTTAACTAGGCAGGTTTCAACTCTCCAACTCTAGATTTCGAGACCACTGGGAACCTAAAACCAAGAACATCACCCTGTCATGACCACCTGTCAGAGTGGCCATGGCTACTGCCAGTGAAGGCCACTGTCCTAGCCTCCCTTGGACTTGGGTTCAGTGAGAATCTAAAATATACTACCCACATAAAGTTCATAAACTTTTGAGAAAAGTGCCATGAGGTGAGAAACTAATCTAAATTTTCTCACCAGTAAAAATTAGGTAAAATGTTGGTGTTTTTTTCTGCCACACGGGATAGGTGTGAAGAACAAATACAATCACTTCCACTACGGACAAATGCAGGGTTACTGTCGTTATTATTATCTTTATCTTACTGAAAGCCAGCACCAAGACCTACACCTCAAAATCGTGTCATAGACAGGATATAGCTTAGTTCAAACATACTGGATATCAAGACTACATGAGTTCAGATTTAAAATATTAAGTATTTCTTATCTCTTAAGGCCTTGAACAATAGCAAAGCCTCAGGAATCCAGATAAATTCTGCCCAATTTATCACTCCTGAGAGGATCCTAAAATGAAATCTACTTTGCACCAATTAGAAAATAGTGACTTGATGTATAAACAAGGCTTCCAGGGGAGTATTGACCCCACTCTTAAGTACATCATCAAATAATTTTTCCCAAAAATTTAAAAAAGATTTTCAAAGCAACCTTTTCTCATAAATAAGTGAAAATAAGCAATTCTGTAAAAGTCTGACTTCTTTGTAATGCAAGTCCCATAAGGGCCTATTCATGAAGATTTTGTTAACTGGGTTTTCTTAATTAAAAATGCATTTGCTTAAAATATTCTATAACTTAACTTCATACCCATGAATAACAATTACCTTTCATTGAGTGCTCACTAACGTCAGGGCACGGTCATAAGCATGTTCACACACATCATCTCATTTTTCCTTATGATACAGCACAATGTATTATGGACAATTATTTTCTTTTTACTCACAGAAAAGACAGGCTCAGAGACTTTAATAATTTGTCCAGTGTCCTAAAGCTAGAAAATGATAGTGCAGGGATACAAATGAAGAATTACTTGCTTCTAAAGCTCTTCTTCTTAACCACTTTTCTACTTTGTCTCTTAATTAAGACATCTTTTTATCTAGTTTGTTCAATTTAGTAAGAACTCGCTACAGTGGAATATGCTTCAAAGGGTCTATCGTCACATCACCCAGTGGTGGGTTCCTACAGGCAGTAGCCACCCTTGTCCAAATCTTTATTTTAGGTCCATTTACTCTGGCTGGGTGCCAGCATCTGTAGATACCACAGGGAGTTTGATATTCATGATGACTTCCAAGTTTCCTTCATGATCAGGAAACTGATAAGTTTGAGAAATGACCTGTGCAGGATCAAAGAATCATCTAGCAAATGGGAAATGGGCATGGGAAGACTAACTCAGGGAACCCTTACACCCACTGACCATCTTCCCTTCGACTTGCTGCTGACGTTGCTCCACACAGCAGCTCTGCATGCACAATGAGAGTAAAGGACAAGGAGCATTAATCTTTCTTCATGTCTCCCACGAAGGAAGAGAGAAGCAGCTAGAAGCAGAACTGTAGTCGTTTCACAATAATGCAGATTTTAAAGGGAGCTGGCTCCACTGCCAAAAATGTGCGACTCTCTCCACAGCTCATTTTCTCCCCAGAGAAAGACCCTTCAGAAGGTAAACTTCAACCAAGAAGTAGATTTTACTTGCAATGTTAACAACAACTTTGTTATTTTAAAAAAAAAATATTCTGGGCAGGAGTCAGCAGATGGGTCTATCTGACAAGAGCTGGGAAGAGGGAGCAGTGTTTCAGGTAATGGAGAAATTGTTCAAGGACAATTAAAGTGTGAAAACATAAACCCTATAAATCTGCCAGAAGCAACACGGCTGAAGACAAATCATTCGCAGAAATGCACCTCTCCCCAGCAAAGCTGACTGTGGCCTTTATTTAGGCACGTGTCGTGTTTTGTGCTGGGTTTCAGCTTATTTTTCAAGGGAGCCATGGACAACAAAGAAGTAAATTGATATCATCCCCTCTACACTGTCCTCTTGATAGCATCTTTTGCCCTTTGGTATATTCAGAGTTTCAATTTAAAATATGAAGTCTATATCATCCTCCAGACTAGACATGGCAGTAGAATATTGGAGCAAGAAAGCCAACATTCTCTTCCCAGTGTCACCATCAATTTTCATGTTCTTGTTGGCATGACTTACAGAAACGGAGGAGCTGATCCACTGTTTAGCTTATTGGCAATCACCTAAGCAGCCAATTCAACTCAGTGAGATAAAAGTCATGTTAAGATAAGGACCTCTTTTCTTACTCATGCTCGATTCCCAGTGCCTGACTCATGACTACTTCATAGTAAGGAGGTTGATCATTATTTTTGAACCATCTATGCATGCATTTATCCTCAAAGATTAGTGTCAAAAAAAAAAAAGATTAGTGTCAAATATACACAGGGGGATTTTCTCCTATAAAATCGCAAACAATACTCACCTCATTCAACTTTATGTCTGGGCCCATGTGTAAATCACTGACATCTTCACATATTACATTAAGTGCTGGCCCAAGATTTTAGACCAGGAGCTCATCTCTAAAAATGTCTTGCACCAATGAACACTTCCACTTAATTTTCAAACCTTTCTCTACCAACTTATTATTGCAGTGGTCCACTTTCTCAACTTTGTGTGTTCACCAGCTTGGATAATAGAGGTTGCAGGCAATTAAATCAAACGCTCTGCCTTGATTGATTGCTCTCTAAATCATCTAGATTCCAGTTTTTGCCCAACCTACTTTTCTAAAAATGAATTATCTGTCATATTTTCGTGGAAGGTTTTAGAAGAGAGGCTTTTAATATGACCTTAGTTACATCATTTCTTTCTTCGGAGCTTCCATATTCCACCTAAGATAAAATACGGTTAGACCAAGCTAGAGGCACCAATATGGCAACTCAGCAAGGCTAGAGACCATTGGCACATCTTACATGATCTGTCCAGAAGGTTTCAGACCTCACTACAGGTGGGGAAGGGGAACTAATAACCAAGGGAAAGAGTGTAAAGGGAGCGTTTAATTGCTAAGACATAAATTTTCATCAAAGAAACCCTTTATTAGTCTGTTTTATATTACTGTAACACAATACTTGAGATAGGCTAACATTATAAAGAAGAGGTTTGTTTGGAAACTGAAAGTCCAGAAGTATGTCAAAGGCTCTGGTAAGGGACACCCATGACAGTATAACCCCATGGAGGATGGGAATAGCAAGAGTATGTGCGGAGGAAAGACCATAGCACCAAACAGAAAGCCAGAGAAAAACTGGGTTCCCTCCTCAGGGCACACCCCCAGTGACTTATGGACCTCCCTCTAGGTCCCACTTCTTAAAGGTCAACACTGCCACTCTAGAGACTAAGCCTCCATGCATGAACCTTGCAGGGAAAACCATGCTCAAACCACAGCAAATCCAAGACTCCTCAATTTTACCTTCTTTGAAAAGTCATATCTGGTAATATCAGGTCTAAAGTCTCTCACGAGAACAGTTTGAGACTGTCTCCTTTCCAGATAGCGTCATCTCCTGACTCTGCCAGTGTCCCCATCCCCAGACACACGCTGCTCCTTAATGTCAGTTACCTGACCCATGGAATAGGCGAGCCCTGTATTTTCTTGTAAACTGAATACTCTGCTATTCTAAAATTGCATGAAATATCATCACTTGGGATTGGGTCACTAATAAACATTTAGTAAGGGTGTTTACTAGGTCAAACTCTGTGTTGTGATTACACATGATTTGTTTTTTAATGCCATGAGGACATTTGATGCTACGAGTTTGTATCCTCAAAAGTAACAAAAAGAGTGAGATGCTAAATGAAGATTTACTAAAGCCCATAGGTCCCAAGCAGTCCATTGGCCTTGCTTGGAATTTAAGGCTAACGGATTAAAATGCTACCTCTCTTGCTGCTTTGCCGAGTACACATAGATATTACCATTGAATGCCTATAAACTGTGAGAATTTTATCATTAACATTTCTCTAGTCAATAAAGTAGATAATATAAGTTGTAAGATGGTAGATTTTCCCCAGAGGACTCTACAAAGCTATTTTTACTTTGAATGGAAAATAAATATAACCCATAAATGCTGTTTATTTTTTCTAAGCAGTGCCTTCTATATCTTAAATTCTGAAGTTCTGTGTTTCGTTATGTGTTTCTCCACCCAAGACAAAAATACTCCAAAAGTAGCAATATTCTACAAATACCAGACTGAAAAGAATGAAACTGAAACTTCTAAATATAACCTAAATGTTTTCCAATACAATTACATTTTGGCCTGGGAACAGAACAGCCCTATGAAATAGATAGTACCAACCTATTTTTACTCTAAGAGTCCAGTAACGGCTGGAACTAGAAATGAAAGTCAAAATTCCGAGCTTTCCCTCCATACCTCACTGCCTCTTTAAAAAGTCTGTTCCACAAACTGCAGACTCTGACGTGACTTGAGGTGAAACTAAGCACTGAGGAGTTAAAGATTCCGCTATTATGGAGTGAAATAACGAGGTCTATCTTTTCAATGAGGAACTTATTGTAGATGTAGCAATTTGTTAATTTATCAGGCTTATCATAGCTTTTGTTATCGAATTTCATCTTTTGAAATTTTTTAGTAACATTTTGTTATCACTGCACTTTTATGATTTCATTGTATCTACTGCAAGTGGATACTGATTTTTTTTTAATTCATAAGTAGTTTTCGAGTGAATCACGTAAACAAATAACATGTGAGGATGGGGAAGACTACAAGTGACAAAGTTATTGGTCAAAAATCCGAAGGAGGGGCTGGGGATTTGGCTCCGTGGTTAGAGTGCTTGCCTCGCAAGCGCAAGGCCCTGAGTTCGATCCCCAGCACCCAAAAAAAAAAAGTTTAAAAAAAAAAAAATCCGAAGGAAAACATGCCAGTGTCTAAGTCTGGGCAACACTAATCTGAAGGAAGAGAGGTTTGGTCCGTGTTCTCTGGAGGGGTTTACTTCACCTACAGGCAAAGTCTCACCCAAGCGAGCATTCACTTTATTGGTTGTATATGGGAAAAGGCCAGAAATACAGGAGTGTCAACAAGGAAAGATGTTAATCAAAGAAAAAGTCTCTCCTTGTTTTGTCTTCTCAATGTTTTCTTCTCAGCACACCTCAGTCCTAATCCTACCCTCTAACTCTATACTCCCCCTCCCAGAATCTATTATTTTTCTAGTAAGCAACTCATGCATTTGTAAGTCCAGCCTAATTGGACAGTGACATATCTGGCTCATCTCTTTCACACCAAACTTATCCAATTTAGAAAAAAAATTAAAAAGAGGCTCTCCTCGGTACTGCAAATGGAAAATATCTGCATGCAAAATGTAAAATAATAAACAAGTTTCTTAAGGAAAAACAAGAGCACAAAGTAGAAAATGCCAAGTATTTCGAAGGACAACATCAGCTTCATTTTAGTCGACTGTCCCAGTGTTTGTAATAAATTCTTAATAGCTTGAAAATCTAATTTTCTTACCACTAATTTTATTCTTGACTAGACAGCAAAAATTGGCTTTCTTCTTCCTCTTCCTCTTCTTTCTCTTCTTCTTCCTCTTCATTTTTCGTCTTCTTCTCTTCTGCCTCTTCTACTCCTGTGTAAATCTGTGAGTTGTGATACCCAAGTACCTACTATGCAATAAAATTATCAGCTCTTTGCTGAGAATAGCACCAAATGGTATAAAGTCCCAGACTGTTATGAATTATTTGGGAGCAGACCGTCTCTGCCCTGCTGTAGAAGACAGACTGAGAACACCCAGAAAATAGAGACAGAAAGTCTGTGAGGCTAGTCGGTCTGTCATGAAACCCTTTCATAATTTGGAAGACACAACTGCACTTGTATTAATCACACACTACTCGTTGCATAATTATTGTGAAATTGAAAATGTATAACACGCATGTCCTAAGTCCTGTCATCACACCCATGGTGCACAGTACCAATGAACCATAGGACTCTTTCCTGCCAAACATTCTAAAGACACTTCCTTTGGGATAGGAGGGACAGTAGAAGTGGTAAGAATTTCCCTATTCCTATACCAGGATGTTCCCTCCTTGTAAAGGGAGCACAGTTAGACTTTCCTGGCTTTCCTCTATCTCCTTATTTATCCTTTCTGAGGGTGGGAAAAGAGACATAATCTGAGTGGTGAGTTTTGATAGGAACGTTAGCCACAAGTTGCCAAGCTCGTTCCTTTTGGAAAGTGCACACTCTCCTATACAGTATATGCTCCTGATTTTTCTCAGCCAGCTACTGAAGTTATCAGTCAATTTACTCTTTGGCCTTTAGGGAGATCAGCAGTACTTCAGGGTTACCCAAGATTGGTTGTGGTTCCAGTAATGCCAGAATGAAGAATGGGGAAGACCATTTGTGCAGCAAATATAACCCACATTCTTCAATGCCAACTTCCACAATAACAAAGGTGATGTCTTTATCTCTGTCTTATTCTCTCACCTGATTCAGATCTTGGGCAAAAAAGAAAGGGGATACTTTGTGATCCCTTAAGCCTCTCCCCCAATAGTAATCGATTATGATTTTCACAGGAAATAGATTTGCAGTATAATACATCTCAGGAGCCATAATATGCTCGGTTTGCAATTAAAGAGAGACGTGAGGTCAGTGCTGTTGAGGATGATCTGCTGACCATCTGATCGAGATCCTAGATAGGTGCAACTCTTTCATCACCAGAGTCCTGAGACTACAGTACAGATCAACAATTTTGTCAGTGCCGCACACACGGTCTGTCCTAAGCAACTTGTGCCACTGATCAAACTCAGAAGCAACTCCTATCTCCTGGTGGAAGTGTAAATTGGTACTGTCTTTTTTGAGCTAATTTGGCAGTACATAGCCAAACTGTAAATGTATTTACATGTTGTCATGGCAATTCCACTTTGATGTATCTATTTCACAGAATGTTCTTGCATAAAAAATAAATGTCCAAATTTACTGCTACACCTATTGTAATGATGGAAAACTGAAACACTTAAATGCCCAGTCATAGAGAACTCATTAAATAGTTAGGAATGTTATGAATTGGCTTCTAGTCATTTTGTTTTTCATATGTAGTGTGTCTGTACTATATTTCAGTAAGTGGTATGGGAATAGGTGGAGAAGGAGTGCCCATTTACTACTCTGTATTTCTTCCATGTCAAAGTTTAAGTGAATATTTGTTAACTTTATAATTAATAAAAATGAACATTGCTGCAATCATTTTAATTCATAATAATCTCTTCTTGGATACTGATGCCCATCATTGTGACTGCCCCCCAATATTACAGTACCTGTAACCTGATATTCAGAAAGCTGGTGGGTGAGCCTAGAATTTGGGCAATAATAGCAGTAATCTGGAGGGAGATGCTCCCAGACCTAAGTGTGCCAGCTAATCCTTTCCCTTATAATAAAGTCAAACTCTCCTCATCCAAAGTTCCTGTGACTGCCCAGATCAAAGTCTCCTTTGCTCTCATGGGGCTGGACAAGCATCATTCAGGGCTTCATGCTTTGGTTCCCATTTTGGACTATCCAAGCAGCTCATGAACACATGCTTTCTAATACAGTAAGTTGAGTGTCATCTTTTGCCAGATTACTGCCCTTGAGAAGATTAAAGATTTCTGCTCGTTCCCTTTTGAGGAGTCATGTTAGTATTCTAAAGGCTGTAAGTGACTCTGTCTAACTCAAGTTTATTTGACTCATTTTTCGTCCTAAGAAACCTGTTTCACAGATCAGAGTTCCATGTTTCGGCAATATTAATACTTAGCTGGTTTCACTGGTCACATGCGAACCCTACACAATGATTATCCTCCCTTATTGTTGCACTCCCCTCTGGAATGCAGGATTGGATTTGTATTTTATAATAATGCCAGATAATGCCCTGGACTTACCTATCCTCTTAACTATTAAAGTCTTTTTCATACCTATTAATTATTTTGGTTTTCACAATAATTCTATTAGTTGTAAGCAGCTCTGTGTCATTTGCACCCTAGACAGATGTGGGAACTGAGATTCCAAGAAGTAACTGAGAATGGTCCCACTGATGACAGAACCAAGCCTACAAGCAGGATCTCCTACCTTCCAGGCTCATAAACTAGAACCTCATAAACAGCACAGGTCCCCAATACACCAGACTTTACAAAACAGTGAAGCCTCTGTAACTTTAAACCACTAGGCTTCTCTCTATTGAAATAAACAGGCTTGTGTGATGCTAGTTGTTGCTATTGTTTTGCTACTATTATTCAATGGAATTTCTGTTTTGTGGTGGGGTTTGTGTGTGTTTGTTCGTTTGGTGCTGAGGATCTAACTCAGGGCCTTGTGCTTGCAAGGCAAGCTCTCTAACCACTGAACCAAATCCCTAACCCAGAATTTCTGTTTTTCAAGGGAAAAAAATAATAACTATATTCCTCTTGAAATATGTTTTTCTTGGTCATGGCCAAGGAAAGCATTATAGGCCCCTATGGAGTTCCAGGTACACTGAGATCATTCTCAGTTGATAACTCCAGAGAGTTCTTGGAGAAGAGGGCACGCATGAGTTGGGTCTCCATGAAAGATGAGGGAGTAAAGATAAGTAGAGGCCTTCCAGAAACATATCATAAACCGAAGAATGGCAGTCATGGAAGCTTTCCAAATCCTGGATCCAGCCATCTGAAATGGAAAGCAATGACCATCAAAGCCCACAGGGAAAGCAGCTGCTCTATGTCTGAAGGTGCCCTGAGGTTAGGCAGAGACCCAAGTGTTAGGTCACTAGGCACATTTTCTTTGTAGCCTAATCACTGGTTCATTACTTGTCCTTAAGGCTGAGTCACTTATACGTGGCCCATTCTTTGATTTACATAATTGATGTTTTTCATTCTTATGGTAAGTTCTATGCAAACACAATTTAAAGAGAGTGGCTAGACACCTCCCTCTAACTATACAGTATCCTGCCATCCTGAGGGCCCTACTGTTTAGAAATATAGTTACCTCAGCAGTTAAGATTTCCGCGTCTGTATTTCCCAGCCAGTAAATGATAAGGAATAGCAAAATACCAAAGATGGAGACCTTCAAAACCACAGGAGAACAATCCTTATATGAAGGGGCATGAGGGAGTGCCAACCTAAGCCAAACCCCTAAATTATCAAAATTGAATTGAATTCATTTGAATTGACTTGAATTGACTTACTTTCAGGTTCCTCCTCAGAGGAACGAGGAGGAGCAACTGTGATTCTCACGCAATTGAAAAAGTTCTAGCAGTAAACCATTTTCTCTCTGGAAACAAGAAGTTGACTCCACGTCAAAAATCACACACTCTACAGTAGGTACTCACCCACCCCAATTCCCCCTGAGGGCTCAATCTCTATAATGGATGACTTTATTTTTAAGCAGATAAAGTGATCGTCTGTGTCGCCCTAACTAATGTTTCTTCCCCCAGGAGATGGCACCTTAACACCAAAGGGTCAATTTTATTCTTTTATTTCTGAGTCTCACAAATTATTCACATCCCCTTAGAAGCTGCCTCCTAAGCCAACTTGGAAAATTTATTCAAACTGTTTGTGCTTCAGTTTTTTCAACTGTAATGAGACAATCGAAACTGCTCACATCATAGGAGTCATAAGGATGAAAAGAAGTAATTCAAAGTATTTAGTAGTTCTCCTGGCACATAACGAATGCTCAATAACTGTTAGCTATTAATTTTACTTTGAACTTAACTCTGGTTATAATCACCACTTGTTTGCACACAAAAGTTTTCCAGTTGGTAAGGCAAGAAAGTTCTAACATTTTTTTTCTTTTTATATATAAGTGATATTTTGTAGAACAAAACGGAAAGTACCAAAAAGCACAAGAAATTTGTAATTGCCTCACTTCTACTATGGACATCAATTTACATTTTAAGCTTTAAAATATTTCCTGTTTAAACTTAACATTATTTTTAACATTTTTAGGGAACATGTTTCTATTATACTTTTAATATCTACATATTTTTCCTTAGTAGAACTGTACCATGATTTATTTAACCAATCCCCTTATTGTCAGTTATTTACGTTTCTAACTTTTGCTATTTTAAGCAATGGTCTGGCCTAAATTTTGTACATCATTTTTTGTGAACGTAACCAAAATTTTCCTCAGAATAAATCTGTAAAATTGAAATTATGAATCTGAAGGTCCGCTCTATCGGAGGGATTTATTACCGCCTATACTGCCAACTAGCCTTTCAGGGGGCCTACAAATTGGTACTTCCACCAACGGGGCAAATTTCATTTTCTCATTTCCACCTCAACACTGGATATTATTTTAAATCTTTACCAAGTTGATAGGTCATAAAGGTACTTTCATTTTTGGTTAAATTTTTTATCAAACGTAATGGTGAAAAAATCTAATAGATTCATTTGTCAAACATGCAAATTTTTTTTTCTGTGACATTTGAGACACTGCCATCAAATAGACGGTAAAAGGTTCTTAAGAGCACAAGCCCTGGAGACCCGACAGCTAGAGCCTGAATCCAGGTTCTGCCTCTGGATGCCATGGTCTGAGGCGTTCACCCTCTCTGTGCCTCTGCATCTTTATTGAATTAGGGACAATACCAGGGCCTCATCCATAAGGTTAGGTCCATATGAGCATTGGGGACAATGAGCTACTGTTATTGTTTACCCATTTTTCACTTGTTATGTCGGATTTCTTTAGGTGGATGTGGCAAGGAAGGCAAAGCGAAAGACATCCAGAAGTAACAGGGTCACAAAGGACATGAAGTTTCATGCTGGCCCCTATATTCAAACCTTCCCTAAATTTTGTGTGTTTTGAAAAATGAAAAACAATAACAGTTTCGTACATTGTTTCCCACTTCAGGAAACCATATTTAACTCCTGACATTAACATGATGTCAAGGCATCGACGTAGTATTTGCCTGATCCACACATGACACAGTTCCCCTGCATGTAGCAGCTCCCGGGCTGTGTGATGTTTCACCTGTCACGACCCGTGCTAGGCAGGCACAGTAAAGTATGACTACATTTGCCCCGGAGTTCTGGGGCTCAATATTTTATATTTACGATACACATTATACATGAACACCTCTCCTTTCCATTACGAGAACTCAGTTTTGTTGAATTTAGATGACACTACCTAGAAACACACATGGCTCCACAAGTTTCATGGAGGGTCAAAAGGAACTTCAGAGCTCATCTAGTTCAACTTCCTCATTCACAGAGAAGATTCTAGATCACTACAGTCAAAACAGGTCCAAGAATGGGAAACTGAGAGCTCAGGGACTAACTCTTGGACTTTGGAAATCGTCTATGTAGTTTGTTTAAAAACATTAAAACCCAACCCTTATGCTGATTCAGTCAGCTAAGGATGGAAGGGCCACGATTACTCTATTTAATTCTGTTTAGACATCCTATTCAAGGAGGGCCCCAGGCAATTTATGAAGGGGAAATTCCATAGCATATATTTAAGAGCCATTTGTTTAATGGCAGTCAATATCTTCTCCCTCCCACAGTCAATATCCCAAACCTTTCTTCTCAGAGCTTTACTTGACATAAGTCACCTAGCTTCACTTAGCTTTTCTGGGCCTTAGTTTCCTCATGTGTAAGACGATGGTGCTGTTCTGAAAGATAACTTCAAGAATAAACATTTAATGATTCCATTTGTGGGCCTATATATTGATTGACTCCAAGAATATGCTTTCCTGAGACAAAGTATTTTGTGACTATAGGAAATCACCACTTCCGCGATAACCATTATTGTAAACTAGCCAATGCGCAGCACAAATTCTCAGTTGGATACAGAATACAACTCAAGGCTTCTCATTCTCAGACTTTGACAAGTCACATACTCCCAAAATAGGTACCACTTCAAAACATCAAAAATGGGCCTCACTAAATTTAGGTGAAAAGGAGGGGTTGTAAGAATCAGCTTGCCCAACTCAACAAATAAAACTTTTCAATACTTCCACATAAAAACACCATCTTTTCTGGCTGCATTCCACCAATTTCTCTCCATGGGGATACAATCCTTAGTGACCAGACCAGTGAAAGGTGAGACCTCATTACAGTATCTTAAAAACTCCCCAGATGAGCTAATTTTTCAAGCAAAGTTGTGTGTCATTAGTCTAAACAAATTGCTTCTGAAGTAGGGTGCAAAATTTACCAGTGTTCTGAAAAAAAATTTTAGAATATATATATATAATCTTTATAATTAATATCATTGAGTATATTTATATATTATATCTGTATATTGAATGTATTTATACATATTATATCTATAATAGGTTAATATACTAGTAAATATATAACTTATGAACAAATACAGATTTATCTGGTGCACATTCTAAAACAAAGGTTTTCTGTGAGGTGTATATTCTCCAAAAGTTTGAGTATAAATAATTTATTGGGTATGTAGCCATTTCTACTAAAAAGCGATTGCTTTAATTATGATCTTCATGGTCTATTGTTAGCTAACTTCTCCAATATTATTTGCCTTTCACTTATGCAGTAAAGTGAGTTTTTGTCTCCCAAAGTCCATTATAAAAGCCTTTAAGGCAAAGATTGTTTCCTGGGTTTTACTGCCTACCATATTCTTGGCATAGTGTTAGACCCATCAGAATCTGCCCCTTCTAGCTGTTGAACTTTGGGCAAACCTCAGTTTCTTCACTCAAAAAATACTCTAAATAATAGTGGCAACTTCGCAGCAATATTATGAGAATTAAATTTGAGGCAGCTATACAGTTTCTAACATGTGTTATAGACTCAGTGAATGGGAGCTATGCTTACTATTCACTGAAGTGAATTCTTACATTCCATACATATAGAATGCCAGTTGCCATGTTAGGAAATGAGAAAACAAGGTGTATAAAATATGACTCCCTTTTAAGAAAGTGATAGTCTAATGGCAACAAATATTCAAACATACAATCAAAATGCCATATAATGCATGATCTGATTGGCCATATGTATAAAGTACTATAAGTAAACAGCTAAGGGAGTAATTACTTCTTCACAGTCCCTTGAAGCATGAATACAAGTTTTCCTGTAGACAAGAAAGAGGCAAGACTTGAAGACTAGCATAGGTAAATGGGTACCACACAGCTCTCAAAGTGTGGTGATCCGTGGAAATTCTTGAGCAATTTTAAATGATCTACAGGGTTAATACAATTATTATAATAATATAAAGACATTATTTGCTTTTCTCACTCTTGCTTTCTCACAAAGGTACGGTGAAACTTCCCAGAAACTTTGTAGCTTGTGATATACAACAGATTAAACACAGAAGTAGTTTTGGAAATCAAGTTATCCCCCATTAAAATATTTTGTGAAAATGTAAAACACTGACTTTCTTCTCATCAAGTTTCATCATTTTGGAAGACACGGTTATCTTTTATAAAATTGTTTTCTCAACATGTAATGGTTTATTATTTTTTTAAAGTAAGTTAATGAACAAGCAGTTTTAAATATCTCAATTCTAATTTCTAAAATGGGAGCTAGATCGATAGATAAATAGATCTAATATGGGAGATATATGTATAATTCCTAATATGGGAGATATATAGATATAGCTATGTATCTGCAGAATTCGCCAAAAAATGTATACATGCCTCAGGAAAAGAAAAATAGTATGTTTTTTCAACAGATGCTGTTACTCTCATATGAGGGTATGTTGTATATCACAAAAAAAACAATGCACTACAAACCCTTAAAGAAGAAGCCTGAAAACGCATGTGTAGCATTCTCAATGACCAAGGTTACCCAAGCAGGAGTTGGCTGTATTAATAAATGTCTGGAAGCTAATTGCCACCACCTCCAGCACTTCATGTAATTGTAGAGGCCAAAGGTAACTTGTATTAATCTCATGATGTCTCAATAAATTTAGTATTAAAATATTTATACAAGTTTTTCTTTTCTTGAAGTGTGTATACATTTTTTGGTGGACTCTGTATATTCCTACCATAAGCAAAAGCTCTTTAAATTTCCTGATAATTCTTAAAAGTGAAAAGGGGTCCTGAGACCACTAGTACAAAGATGTAAAATTGCATTCTGTAGTCAAGGAATAAAAGAATAAAAGAATATGTGCAGTTTGCTACCTCCAGTTCTTTTTAAGAAGTAGACAGAGTATACATTATAAATATATACACCACAAATTCATATACGATGAATATAATTATCATCATCTCAGCCTATAAATAATAGATAAACTACACCAAAATGCTGAGAGGGTTAATCTGATTTCATTGGTGATTTTGAGAAAGAATGAGGGAGCAGATTTACTTAATCCAGTGAAAGTCATCAAATATAAATTTGCAAACTAAAATACTCCCTGGGCTGAGGCCGTGTGTTTAATTTTAGCAAGTAAGATGAATATGTTTGGTAGGTATTTATACTAAGCAGTGGACTGAGCTGAAGATGGTCTTGACAGTGGAAACCGTGATATAACCTTTATTATTTTCAATGCAAAAAAATGAACTATTAATGTGATGTTCTGGTTGAGAATTTAAACTCTCAAAAAATCTGGAAATTCAAAGTCATGGTACCCATAGCAACCATAACTCTGCCCCCTTGCATGCCCAGTGTGGAGTATTTTGTATTGCAGTACATGCTGTGAAATCTATGCCTAAATGTGCTATATAGCAGAGTTACAGTTGCTGTGGGAACTGTAACTTTGAATTGCCTGCCTTTTGTGTCATTAAACTTTCAGCTGAAGTATTGCATTAAAGGAGGTTTTTTCCTCCACTGCATTTCCTCATTTAAAAAAAAAAATTGATCGGGCATTTTTTTTAAAAAGGATGTAAATGATGTTAGATCCAAATGGCAGGATAATGCATTCTAGTTTCCCAGATATATGCACTGGTATAGCATTAGTGAATTACCACATTTACATATTTCAACCTGCAATAACAAGTCATAAAATAATCCTCTATTTATATAGCACCTTTAATCCTGAAGAGTCTCATCACACACAGAGACACATAGTAACCAAACCACATTGGACAAGAAAACTCAATAAATATTTAACAATGCCCAACAAAATTATACAGTGCTTTAGGACAAGCAGTAGGAAAGAAAGGTACTATCGTCCAGTGGCTGGAACAGGAACCACTGAATGAGAAATCTGACACTCTTGTTATTTTTCTGATGGCATGTACTCTCGCCTTGATATTGAGTCAATGATTTGAATCCCTCACATCTCTGGATATTCCATTTTCTCTGTTTATCAAGGAAGTATTTCTAGGGCCAATGGCAAGAAAAGATTTCAGAAGGTCATTTCGTTGAGCCTACTAGTCCTCGCCACAGAATGTACCTGTGAATTCCTGAACAGGAGTTGACAAACTTCTACTAGAGAGGGCAGGATAGTAAATATTTTAGCTTTGAGAGGGGTTCGATCTCTGTGGCTACTCAACTGTACCATTTTAGCAAGACAACAGTCACAGACAACACACAGGGCTGCATTCCAATAAAATTTTTTAGGGACCTTGAAATTTAAATTTCATATAATTTTTATATGTCTCCAAATATTATTCTTCCAGTGACTCTTTAACCTTTTTAAAATGTAAAACCTGTTCTTAGCCTGCAGGCAGTACAAAAGCAGGAGGTGGGTGGGCTGTACTTTGCTGATCCCTGCTCCAGAAGTTTGAGTTGCGTATCATGCTCAAGGCTGCCTTTAGACAGTGTGGACTTCTGAGTATTTAACAGTCATTTCTTACTTTAAAAGAGTATCTATGTGTTTGTTTTTAGATATGTCATTCTTGAGCCACAGATCTATGGGTGTCTATCGAGACCCACTTATATGCATACGTATATTATATACTTACATATATAATGTTGTGTATCCATAAGTGTATTATTCACTTTGACACACAGGAATTATGGCATTAATGTACAAATGATGATAAAATATAAAACACTCTTTGTTGCAAGTTCCACATAGCCAATTTATTCTCATAGAATGCTTTTGTTATTATCTGTTGAGCTCTTGTACCCAAAGCTGACCTACGATCACAATTCGTGAGTATAGTATCAACTTGAACATTGTTAAGGAGTAAGACAAAGTGAAAAATCAAAGATGTATCCCAGAACTTCACTCTTTCATTAATGACATTAATAATTTTCACTAATAACTTTTTTGTTGCTATTTTATAGTAGCTTTTCCCTTAATTTTTATGCTATTCACAACATAATTAGTAACAGATTTGTAACGCACCAGGGGGTACTTTAAAATTAATCTGCTTATTAGGGTTCTCTAGAGAAAGAGAACCAATGAAATATAAATACACATATTGATACACCTGCACGTACATGTGTATGTGTTTGTATTTTGGGGTGTGGAGAAAGATGATTTACTGCCAAAAAAAAATGGGCTCACATGATTGATCATGGAGACTGAGAAGTCCCTAGTTCTGCAGTCACCTAGCTAGAGACCTACAAAGTTAGCGTATATAGTGGTCCCAGTCCCAGTCCAAAGGCCTGATATGGGGAGCCTGAGGTTTCAATCTGAGTTGGAAACACACAAAACCAAGGTCAGAGCTTCAGCAGCTGGGCGGGAGGCGTTTCCACTCACTCTGCCTTCTTGTTCTACGCAGGCCTTTAATTGCTTGGGTGAGGCCCACCTCCATTAGGGAGGACAGTCTGCTTTACTCTGCCTACGGAATGAATGTTAATCTCATTCACAAATACCTCACAGACACATCCAGAATAAAACGTGACCAAATATATGGGCACCCCATGGCCCAGTCAACTGATTACAAAACTGTCCATCACAATCTGCAATATTAACACTTTCCCATCACGTTTTTTAAGTCTAAACTGTCAACAAAGCAATAAATCATGTAATGTGATGTCAGTAGACATGGAAGAGATGTGCAGTAGTAGCGTGTTATTAGATAGTATTAAGAACACACAAATACAAAAGAAATAAACAGCCCTAAGTTAATATCGAATATGGTAAAATAATTAGAAAGCTGTAAGCTCTTAGTATGTATTACCTTTTATAAATATAATTTACTTAACTGTGAGTTTATATAGTTTAATGTTTAATAATAGATGTGTTTAATAGCCAACTTGCAAAATTCCTAAAACATAATAATCACCTCTGGGGAGTCCGTGGGAACTAGTTCCAGCCTGGAGGAGATTCATCTAGTCCCTGATCTTCTTTGTGCAAAGCCAGTCCAATGTCATTGTGGTCAAAGCTTACTGGAAATGAGGACAGAAAAAATTTCACTATTTCTGGGTTTTTTTTTTTTTCCTGAAATACACAGATCTCTTTACACCCTCAGTGAATGACCACATTTACATACTTCGACCTGCAAAAACAAGTTCTAAAATTATCAGTCCATGACATGGCAAAACATAAGTGCCAGTAGCCAAGGGACTGATAGGCACTCCCAGGGGTTTGGTTGGCGACCCAGCACAGGGTGCTGCCACAATGTAGATGACCAGCTTGGATAATTCTGCCACAATTATCTGAGAAATTCCAACAAAGCCAGAATTAAGGTTTGAGTCTTGCAGATAATTATAGCTATGGGCCTGGAGACACAGAAAATCAGTGAAGAATGGTTCCCTCGACTTTCAGTCCAGTGATTTACCCACCATACTCACTCTGCTTCTAAATAATGAGTTACTTAATGCTTGTCAAGTAATTTTAAATTATAAATCACCAAATACAAGGCATCATTAACGTCCATTTGAAACTGCACAGAGAGAATTTTAGCAGGCAATGAACAGTCCCCAGTGGGGCCAACACTCCCTGTCTGTACGTTTTCTTGTCCTTTTTTAATTTTTAAATCAGGTATGACAAGATGTTTTAATAACCTCGATGCATGTTTTTAGTATGACCTAAGAGAGCTGCTCCCAGCAATTTCTCTAATACCATGTTGGGGGTCAGCTTGATTGAATTATTTATTAATATGTGGATCGCAACTGAGTTTGAAGAACAAGGAGCCTGTGAGTCACCACGCAGCTTTCCGCCAGCACCCTGCCATTTGAGAGGGAATGGTGTGGCACTTCAGAAAGAGCGACAAGGTCACAATCCAGTCAAAAGTCATATACGCACCCCTACAGTGTATGATTAAAAAAAGAGAAAGAGACGGGCTAAGTTATTTCTAAACTAAGCCAATCATAAATGTCAAGGGCATTTAAAGGCAATGGATTGCTAAAATTAAGAGGTGTTTGGGTGTGTTTGTGATAGAGTCAAGAACCAGGACTTATCTTTAATTTACAAACAAACAGAAAAAATAAACAGACTCAGCATTGCTGTTTTAACTGCAAATGACTTGGGCAAATATAATCCCACTTGCCTGAAAACACTTGGTTAATCTCAGACAGGAGAGGAAAATTAAGATAAGATAGAAGTTTCCATCTGTATTGAGGGCAGAACTTGAGGCTTTCCAGTGCCCACCAAGCGCATCACATGACCCCTTCTCGGGAGATCCTTTTCTCCAAGTTTCCCTTGACACGCTTGGGTCTGGCTCCAAATCCGTGAGAAATTGTCCCTATTCTGTCCTTCCAAAGCTAGGACCCACCTCCACCCCCCCACCCCCCCCACGACAGCCCGGGAGACTGGCGACAAATAGGAGCCCCAAATTTAAGATGTAGCTCAACCTTTGACCACTAGATGTCTCTTAGGAAGCAATGACCCGTATAACCCGGTTTGTCCTCCTTCAAACCAATAGACTTGTTGCGCAGGCTTGGCGAGCCAGCTCTGTGCAGGCCGCCTTATTAATAGCGTCACCCACCCCACCGCTCCTGATGGCGACAGGCTCGGAGGGGGATGGGACCCGGCGGGGGCTGACCCTCGGACGGTGCTGGCTTGTTGGTCCAGGGATTACTCTGCGCTCTGTAGGGTTAGCACCTCAAATCCCACTTCTTGACCAAGTAACAAGGTCCCTAACAAAGTCTCCAGGTGGGAAGCGCAGAGCTCCTCGGATGTACAGCCAGCGATGGACTGGCCAGGGCCCGGGGTCCAGAAACACCTGGCTTCGGGTCCGCCAACAGGCCAGGACCCGCGCCTCCCTCCGGCTTGGCGCCCCTCACTCCCCGCCGCCTCCTCCCTCGCTTTTGCTTCGGGATCGGCCAAGTGGTCAGAGCCTTAACGGATGGAAGGGCAGGAGGGAACCTTTCACCGCCCCTGTTCTGTTCCGTGGGATATTTTCTGGAAAAATTGGCGACTTCTAGCTGGGAGAAGCAAAAAGCAAGGCGGGGAGGGTGACCTGAGGGGGAGCAAGAAAGGAAGCAGCCAGGTTGAATTCCCAGTCTTTATCAACCAATTGCTCACCAGTGAAGGAAAACTGCACTGGCAGATTCGAGCCACATGCGGTAGTGTGTAGCAATTAGTAGATAAAATGCTGACTAAAGTGTTAAAACATGAAGTATTATTGTAGCCAAGGTCAAAAATGCTTCAGTTTTCTTTTGCAATTTGGGGGAGGGGAGGCCCAGGGATGTGCAGAGAGAGTTACATTTTCGTAATGGTTGCCTTCTTTCCTCAAATTGTACTTTTTTTTAATGGTCCTGTTTATTACAGTCCAAGCTGCCTAATTATGTCACTGCTGGTTTTTGCGACTAACTTAATCCTCCTGATCCTTTATGAAATGATTCACAGACATTGAATAATGTGACTCTGCCCCCCCCCGGGGGGAGAGAATGATTTTTAATCTTTTACCTTTTAAATATATCAAATAATTTAAAACAGAGAGTTGGACTGGGGGGCTAATAAAGCAGCAGGAGTGTAGATGTGTGGGCATAGGTTTCTGCATCTCAGCACCAAAAAAGCCCAGAAATAGTAGGTCGTATAAACATGCACGCTTCCCCCACCACCTCTTTTATACACAGCGAGCCCCAGCTACAAGCTTTTTTATAGATAAATAAAGCAGTTGCTTTCATGATTATAACTGTCCTGAATGGATTGTCTTCTTACAACATTCAATCTGTTTATGAGTATTTACTTTACATTAGCCCAGGGACCCTGCACTGCAGGAGCTCCCCTCTATTCCCCTGGGTGTCGGTGTCTCAAGTCTTACATCTGCTCTGTGATTGATGGAGCCTTGAATCCACGTTATTACTCTCTCACAAGCAGAAATCAAACAGGCTATTAACTACATTACTTCAAAGAACTGTTTCAATACAATCTCCTTATCTTAATTGAAACTTTCTTTGTATGGATATTTGCTACGCAGATAATTTACAGGTGCCTATCAAGCATCACATTAAAGAAGAGGTAAAATAGAGAGGATTTTGGGGGGGATACCATTTATTGTGATCTGTAATTTTTTAAAGTCATTCACAGTATTGAAGCAAGGTTTGATTTATTAGATTTATTATGTTCATGGGAGGGTGCCCACAGTGCTGGAAAAAGAAGGGAAAGAGACCCCCGTGATTCAGTTTTGAAATTTAGCCTTCATCTGATTATAAGAATGTAGATATTCAAAAATATTTAGACCTAGGTCCCTGCGATTGTTAACATCTCTAAAATCTTATCAGAGAGATCAGGAGCATGCAGCCTAGTGAGTCCCTACCTTGAAGAGACATAGAAACAGGGTTTGTAATTAGATGAAGTCAGCTACAGACATTTAAAGACTTACAGCACCAAAGACAGCAGAAGTTGCTTAGATGCTGTAAAGAGCTGTGTATTTTTTAAGAGAGAGATTTAACACACAATCGAGGGATACCCTCAGGCATTCTGTTGAGGTTTCCTGCATAAATGCTGCTGCATTGGTCATACAGGAAACTGACTCAGAGTCGATCTCAAATAAGATCTTGTCAAAATACTGCAACTCAAGATTTTTAATATAGGATTTCTTAAACTGAATGTACATATTTACGCCAACAGGACAGGGACTAACAGAAGCCTGAGGTGTATCTCATGTTATTTAAAAAAAAAAAATGTAAAATGCCCTTCAGTCAAGTCCATTCATATGTTAAAAATGAACAAAATGGGTTATTCTAATCAAACGTCTGCAGTGTGCATCATAAAGTTAAAAAGAGAGAGCGAGCAAGAGAACTGTAATTTCTCTTCATAACCCATGTTTATAAAATAGGAAGATCAGATGAAATTTCAGGGAAGATAATTAAAGAGTGATGTGCAAGTCATAATTTGGCTAATGCAAAAGATGGGAGGCTGTGAATTGTTACATTGTTGTCCTCCATGGTGCAGAGTTGTGATATGACTTTAAATTATTAAAATAGTTTTCCACAGCTCTCAGAATACCGGCTCTTTGGCGTGGGCTTTTATTACTTATTGTAATTGGAGGATCTGCCATTTTCTTTCGTTTATCTGTGTGTGTACAGAAACGAGATAGATCTTGCCTTTTATTACTTCCCCATGTTCTGAATCAAAAATGTGGTTTAGATAATGTTAAGTGCCCTAATTCTTACTGCAGCGGACGCAGACGTTATGAAAAGGCATAAAAATACACACAGAGGGTCTTTCCACCCCAAGTCACTAGTACGAGGCATTCGTGCTCTGCCAGGCGTATTAACTTCAGCCATGTGAATATAATTTTCATTAAAGTAATCCTGTTTCAACTAGATGCTGTGACTAGAGGTGAAACGTTGCGAAAGCGTTAAAAATAGCTTACTAGTAATTTCAACATCCTGTAATTTTATCACAGATCAAGTTTCAACTGTCATACTATACAGACCTTATTCCCCATATAGTACATGTTTACTTTTTTAGCATGCCAGACCCACTTTGGAAAGATCGGTGCCAATATAATAAAATCGCGCGGGGGTGGGGGGAGTGCTGGAAGAGTGGGAGGAGAGCGGGGAAGGGGTGGGGGAACGTGGGGGAAGCGAGTACACCATTTTACATCAACACTGCGAAAATCTAGCCTAGCGGAGGACCGGCAGCTGGGTCGGAGCGAGCGAGCTAGGGCTTTGCAGTCTCTGCCTGTTCCTTGTTCTGTCGCTCTTAAGTTTCTCTGTGTTTGCATAATAGCCGTGCATGCAAACCTCGCAATGCTCCAAGGCTCCGGAACAATAAATATACACATTTAAAGCCTTTATTGTCTTACAGTTCATGCCCCCGGTTTTCAACAGCTTAATTTCTGGTTGTATTTAACTAGTTTGCAAATGGATTTTTTCAGTTTCAAACTATTATTGAGGAAGCTCCCCTCCCTTTTTTGGCGGGGGAGGAGATGGGGGTGGGGTAGGAGTCGGTATATTATTCCTGTAGCGCTGGGTTATATAAACACATTATCATTTGAGAGCGCCCTTGGCGTCCATCAGCATTGTAAACACGTACTAGTGTACATACTTCAAAATTAAAGAATGCACACGCAGAACCGGCAGCCCGGATTCATATTCCGAGCAGACTCGCGGCTCGCATTTATTGATTTATCATGCATCGTTTATTGTTCCAGTCTCTAAATGCAGTCGCTGTCCGTTCAATATTGTTTGCAAAATCCCGAGATGTGTGTGCACTGCTCACTTGTCTTTCTGTTCTTCTCCTTCTTCTTCTTCTTTTTTGCTGAGTATTTTTTTTGCGAAGCGAACAAATGCATTAATATTTATATGTTTATATAATCGATAACCCACTTTTCCCTCCCATGTAAATAGGCATCAAAAGATAATTTAACAGATTACTTCTCGAAAACATGGCAGTGAGGAAGCGTAATTTAACTATCAAACAAATCTACATGTCTAATAACAGCAAATCTGCTAAGGAGCATTAGAAAGGGGAGCAGCGCCCCGAATCTCTGCAGGAAACGTTCTTTATATTAGACATATACAAGTAGGTCCTGTCAGATACACTGAGGAGCTCACTAATCTTCGTCTCCCCCCAAAATCTCACCGGATGATACCCTTGGACAGGGGCGGTGAGAAAGAGAAAGAGCACCTTTCCACACAATTTTAGGGTGGATTTTATTTTTACACGCCTTCCTATGTGTTTTATGCCTTGATCTATTCGCTTCCCGCCGAGATCGGACGCAGCCTTTCTCCCGATTCTGAATTTGATCAACCCATGCTTGGAAGGAAATCCACATAGTTGCGACAGGAGCTGAAAATTGAGTCGTCAGAGAAATATTAGGTCATCTTTTCAATCATTTTGGTG
>PVJO010001750.1:89051-161849 GCA_004026905.1 Hystrix cristata
CAAATCATTTTTATTGTTTAAAAATCTCCGCACTGATCATACATACATAATGTAATTTTACCGCCTCTGATGAAGAGGTAGGGAGGGGGTGGCGGCGAGGGGGGGCACTGGAGGTGGTTTTTTTTTTTTTTTAAGGGAGGCAGAAAATTTGTGGGATCTATGATTTTCCACCCAGCGATCTATCTGTGGGCTCGTCTGTATTAAGAGTGTGGCTGTCTGTGTGTAAATGTGTCTGGGAATAGATGTTTGTGTTCTGATGGCTACATTATTTATTTGGTGCTTTTTCTCCCCCCTGCAGTGGGTCGGCTCACCGTGTGGCTTGCACGGACCTTACATTTTCTACAAGGCTTTTCAATTCCACCTTGAAGGCAAACCAAGAATTTTGTCCCTTGGCGACTTTTTCTTTGTAAGATGTACGCCAAAGGATCCGATTTGCATAGCGGAGCTCCAGCTGTTGTGGGAAGAAAGGACCAGCCGGCAACTTTTATCCAGCTCTAAACTTTATTTCCTCCCCGAAGACACTCCCCAGGGCAGAAATAGCGACCATGGCGAGGTGGTAAACCTATCTCTCCCTCTCTTCTTTCTTTATTATTCCGCACCCCCCTCCACCCCGTAATGCTTATTACAGGGCAAGCTTGAAAATACTGTATTCACTTCTGCAGGCGAGCAGGATCGACTCCTTTTTTAAAGGGGTAGCGCCACTAGCTGGGGCTCGAGTATTTTGCCATTGTCAGAGTTTGGCTGTCAGCTTTACAAAGAGGATCCAACTGCTGATTTTAGGGAAGATCAAATAACTTGTTCGGGAAGGGTTTTGTTCAAGATCTGTGTGAGTGTGTGTGTGTGTGTGTGTGTGTGAGAGAGAGAGAGAGAGAGAGAGAGAGAGAGAGAGAGAGAGACCCTTCGCTTTCTTGCTATTGCCGCTTGAACATCACATGCTTTTTATATTTTTTGCCTTTTGAAAATTTACCTTCGTGCCTGCCTGGGTCGGGACTGGGTGGATTTCTTTCGGTGGGTTTCGATATTGTTCACTTCTTTTTTTAAAGTAAGTATGTGATATGTTTAAGAGGGCGGAAATTACGAAATGGAGGCAGAATGAGATCAAAAGCTATTGAGTTGGCAAAGACGTGTTGAATAAAGTGATAAATGACAGGTACTGGAATAATACATTCAAATAACTTGCAGATCTGCCCGGGCGGATTTCAAAGCGGTCGCGTAACCGGCACAAACACGTTAAGCATTAACAACTCTCTCTCGCCCACTCCCCCTCCCCCGACCGGCCCTCCGCGGTCCGCGTTCTCAGGGACTCCACGCCGAGCGGCCGTCTCGGCGCGGCCTCGGGCGCGTGGGCCGCGGCGGGCGGGGTGCGTGCTCGCCGGCCCGGTCCGGCTCTCGGCTCTCGGCGCCCGCGGCGCTCGCGGGGGCGGGACGGACGAGGCCGCGCGCGGCCGGGCGGCCGGGGGCGCTCGCCGCGCTCCCGGGAGGACGCCGCGGGGAGCCGCTGTCACCGGCGCCGGGCCGCCGCCTCCCGGGCGCTGTCATTTCAGGGCGGCCGCCGGCCCGCGCCGCGCTCCCCCCGGGACCGCTCCGGGAGGCTGCGCCCGGGGAGGAGGGGAGCGCGCGGCCGCCGGCGGGCTTTGTGCCGCCGAAGCGAGGGCCGGCAGCGCAGGCGAGACTGGGGGCAGCTCGCCCCGCGCCGGGCTCTCGAGGGGGGTCTGAGGACCCTCCGGGCTTGACTCGTCCGGGGTCCGGGACTCGGAGCCGCCCGCCCTTCCCGAGTCCCCCGCTCTGAGAGTTGATTGCACTTTTGGCGTCGCCAGCTCGCTCCCTCTCCCCCGGACCGAATCACCCTACAGCGGTCTACGCCGCCCGCTTGCCGGAGTTCCTCCGAACGCTCGCCCCGAAGCTGCCTTTTCGGAAATAAGCCCCTCCCTCTCGCGGCACACCCCTCCCCCTCCCCGGCTGCGGGGGGCTTCGGCGTTCGCGTTTCCCTGCGCCCGCCTGCGATTTTACAAGGGTGTTGTTTGGAAATGCTGCGAAAAAGCCTGCAACCTACCAACAGGTTGAGCTCTTCCCCCTCCCGAGGTCTCGCGTGGCCCCCTCCCCCGACCCAACTTTCCTGCGCAGCTGTCTCCCTCCCCTCCCCCTCCCGATTTCTTATTATTTGCTTTTCAAATTTATTACTTCAACATGGCCTGTGATCTGGAAAAGGGAAGGATTAAATATCCAGAAAAGAGCTGGTGCCTAATAGACTTCTGACTAAACCCAAGAGGAAATTATTCAGTGTTTTATGGGATATTTTGTGGTCACTTTTTTAAAATTGAAATTGGAATTTTTTTTGAAAGACCCCGAGTTGACCCCACTGGGTCCAGTTTTAATTTCTGTTGGTGTAATTAAATTGTGAATTCTGATTTAAGAATAAAAGCTGTATTTGCCGAAGATTACATCAGCCAGAACTGTTGACAGTGAATAGATATATTTTTAAATGCACGAGTTCTTTTTAATTGTTCATTATGGGGAATTGAAAGCAAACCATTGTAATGATCCGTGCATTTCGTCACTGTTATATGAGCCATACCTGAGAAAATTAATCTTGCCATTTAAAAGTAAACTCTAGGGGGTTTGTGGAAGGAGATGGCTCTATTTATAATCCTCAGCTGCATATACATCCTCTAATATTATGCATGATTTGTTTTTTAATGCTAACACGGCTGGTAATTAGCTGTATGATTATACTTGTATATTTCATTAGGACTTTGGCTGATGTCATTGTGAATTATTCAGCCATATTAAAACAATTTTCAATTGAGATAATGACACGCCTCAAAATTATGCAAATACAGGCTGCATTGTGCAAAATAATTATGACAAATGTAAAGCAGGTAGAAAGTTTCCCAATGCAGATTGGTTTTCCACACTGGTGATGTCATTTCCCCCCTGGCCTAAGTTAGTCATTCATTAGCGGAATAGCAGCAGCAATCTGCTCTGGAGCAGAGTACAGAAACCAGCATTTACCGCTGGCTCCTAGAGGGGGCAACAGGGCCCTCTCATTAAGAAATTTGCTTTGTTTTCACTTACTCCATTAACTTGTTTATATACATTGAAATGATTTTTATTATTGATTTTAAATAGTTTTGAATGATGCATTTGCCATTTGCAATGTGTTACTGAAAGAAAAAGATTTCTTGGTGATATGCACTGTTACTTGGAGAAAACGTTCAGCACATTTAATCAGTCAGTACAGTTTATTTTAAGTAACCAAATGGAGGTTAATAATTTCTTGATTAAGCTGACATCAGCATCCATCTCGAAAGGACAGCCAGGACTCAGTATGCTTTTTTAGTTTAAAAGAATCATTCTGCCTTTATATGATTTCTTGAAATGTGACGACGTCAGTTCTAAAAGCAGGAAAATGATCATTGTGCAAGTTTAGAAATAGCGTCCCTGTGTGGTTTGCTATGATTTGCAGAGAGCTTTTTTGGGAATGTTTTCTCATTGATCCTTGCAGTCATGGTAGGAGGCTGGGTGAGGCAGGGCTTGGTATACCCATTTTATAGATGAGGACGTAAACTTGAAAGGATGTGTGGTTTGTTAAAAGTTGTTTGGCTAGAACTAGGCCTCTTTAAACTTTAAGGTTTTTCCTCTAATGAAATTTATCCTTGAAACCAGAGCTTGAATGTATATTAGACTATAGAAGCGTGTACTCATGTGTACATTTTAGAGCTATGACTAGTCAATCAACTTTGACAAAGGTCACCAGGTATTTAGGTAGCAAAACAATTCTTATTCCATGAAGTTCAGCTAATTCTAGGTAGTGATATATAACAATAACAGTTATATATTAATAATTAATGATCATTAAATTTTATGATTAGTTCTAGTAACAATGGTAATGATTTGCATGCTGTGTACACTGATGTCTTCTTACGTTTCCACTGTTGGCCACCAGTACTGAAGAAAAGTGTTCTAAAAAGAGGTACTTTTGGGTTCTTCAAATTACTGTGTTTGACCTTGAAAAATTAGAAATATGTTAAGCCTCGGTTTCTTCACCTGTAAAATGGGAACAATAGTAAGCATGATTGTGGACTGTTGTGAGGCTCAAGAGGTATTACCTGGGTGAAAGTGCTTTATGTATTGCCCAGTGCTTAAATCAACAGAAAGGAGTTATGCTTACCATGGCCTTTGTTCTACATAGTCTTACCTTTATAAACAATAATAAAGCATAATAACTTCAGTGTCTGTGTGAAGGTCCTTGGACTTAATCATGATAGTGTTTTCAGTTACCATGAAAGTGACTAGTAGGGCCATGTGCAAGGAGTTAAGTGTCTTTAATAATTACTCACATTGCCACATGCAGTCAGTAGCTCTTCACGGGAGGAAAACGGCAAAGTAGGCGGGTAATTGGTTCGGTTACTGGGTAACTTCTGATTACATTCATTTTCAAATTGCCAAGTGTTTAATCTATTGGCAGTGCACTCTTCAAATAGGTGGATGTGCGAGCTTGGATTTCAGCCTGGCCGGCCTTGACTCTGGTTTTACAGTTTTGCCAGCTGCCCGCATCTGTGAATTTGTGGATGGCTAAGCTATTGATATCAGGGAATCAGGATCAACATACCTGAGTGTTCAGATTCTAGTATGTGTTCAGGACTTCTAACAGCATTTAGTTACCATCAGCCTCATCATCCAATTAAAATTGTTAAAAATGAGTGTTCTGGGGCCCCTATTGAAATAAATTTGGATCTCTGGGTTTGGGTTCAGGATTCTGAATTTTAAACATTTAAACCGTCCTACTCGAGCTGTCTGGGCACATTCTAAACCCTCTGTGCCTCAGTTTTTTCATCTGTAAAATGGAAATATAGTACCTTCTGGGACTGTTTTAAGGATTAAATGAGTTAATACATAGAAAGTGCAAACAGCTGAAGCTGAAACATAGGCGGTACTTCAGTGGTGATTGGCTGTGGTCGTTATCGTTTATATTAGCATTACTGTTCTCGTTGAGGTTTGAGACAACTCCGGTGGGCCTTACTGAAGAAAGCCTTTCTCTGTGAGAGGGTGGCATTTTGGTTAGTTTCCTGGGATATGTGGCCATCTGAGTCCACTCAACTCAGGCTGTCTTTTCTCTCTGTTGGTTTTAGCTGTGTCATCAAATTAGAAGGCCTCTTACGGAATTACATTTTGCTACTGGAGTATGCTGTCAACTGGATGGGCAGGATTTTTTTTTTTAAAGATGGCCTGATTGGATCCTACATGGGTTTAGGCAGACATATTCTGGAATCTAGAAGGGCTGGATTGATCTTTCCCTTCTTTTCGGATAGCCCTTCGGGCTTGATCTGTATCTCTAAGCAGATGTTTTAGAGATTTCTGAAACCCTTAACTAACTTTGGTGGCCATAGACAATGCTGTAACTTTTCTGAGCCTCAGTTTCTTCATCTGTACAATGGATTTAATGATCTATACTCTGCTGAGACAGTTAGAAATAATGAAAAGAGCCTGGCATCTAGCATAGTTCAGATGTGAGCTCAGCAAATGATGGTTGCAGTTATAATAGTTATTATTTATTTTTAGTAATCACTTTAAGAGAAGGAACATCTTTAACTCTCTACTGGGCAGGCCCTTAGAACTAGCATGAGAATGGAGGAATTCTCTGGAGAGAATTTCTAGTCTATGACGAGGGTCAGCCAACCAAGGCCTGAGGGCCAAATCTGGCCCACTACCTGTTTTTGTAAATAAAGTTTTATTGGAATGTAGCCACACTCTTTTTTTTTAATGTGTTGTTTATTGCTCTTAGGCGACAACAGTGGAGTTGTATGGTGTTGATGGTTACCATATGGACAACAGAATGGAAATATTTACTATCTGGCCTGGCTCTTTACAGAAGAAGCTTGCTGACCTCTGGCCTATAGGGTTGATTTGAAAGATGGTACATGATCACATACCTCTTTCCTTTTCGTGGGGGTGGGAGATGGAATGGCCTCACACATGCTAAGCATGTGCCGTATGCTGGCGGATCTCTCTATTTGGTTTACAGCAAGAACTAGCAATATAAGAAATAGTTTAACATTAATATTATGTCATTAACATTTATATATACAAACTATTTCAACACTGAGTCTGGGATATTAAATTTAAGCATGAGTAAAATACATTAAACTATATTTGTAGAGCAAAGATCCAAACTCCAGCCGGGATCTGTATTGTCTATCTTGAGTTCTTCAAAACGACTTGTCGAGTGCTAACCATGTGCTTAGCACTGTTAGGTGAAGAGATTGATGCAAAACAGTTGGTGATTTGGCCCCTTTTCTCAAGAAGTTTATCAATCTTAATAAAGAGATGAGATCAACACATGTTTAAAAATGGAAAGACAGTACATAACAAGTGAGTAAATTGTGCTGACAGTACATGCAATATATATTCAAAGGAAGGCTTGTGATCAGCAGCGTTTTGGAAAAATTTTACTTCCTCAGATGTTGATTAAAGACCTACTGTGTGCTGAGCATTAGAGTACAGATATGAAGGAGGATGGTCCTTGCCCTCAAGGACCTCACAGACTATAGCCACAGAGAAGCATCAGTCCCAGAAGAGCCGTCAGACTCGCTGCCTCTAGAGTCCTTGGTTAAAGTTGACACTAACTGTGAATACTATTTACTTGTAAGCTTTTGTGATCTTCTTGGAAAACAGAAAGCATTATTTTCCTCTGTGAATTCTCAATCACAGGACACACATTTATAGAGCACCTACTGTGTGTCAGAGGTTGTTCTAGGTTTTCAGGATACAGCACGATCAAGACAGACAGGAGTCCCTGCTCTCGGGGAGCCTAGAATACAATGGTTGGTTTTTACCTTTCATGGACTTGGCACATCCTGCCCTATATTGTAGTTACCCTACTTCTTGGCGTTCTTGTCACCTCTGGGCCCCTCACAATATTCAGTGTTATTCAGTCAGTACTGAATGACTGAACAACATAATTAAAATGTCTTTTTGCATTGAAGATTGGCCCGATTCCCTTCTGGCAGAAGGCCATAATTGGTCACTTACATGTAGACCGGCTTCAGCATCCCAACTTACGTTTTTTCTTTCCTTCTTAAAATCTAAACATTTTGCACCGTAAGATGTGAAGACATGTGAACTAGTGTGTTTAGTAGCACTTAGCAAAAAAATGAGCAAATATTTGGGACTGGATAATCAGACTGGAGTCACCATCTCTATCTTTTGGGGTTCTTTTCCAGTCTTCAGCAATCAGCTCACTTTTGGGTAGCACCAGTGGAACCCAGAATTGGGGAAAGGAGAATCACTCCTCACCTGATGTTTTTCAGGCTGATGGTCTTAACTAGGCCACATGTTTAGTAGTGATTCAAATAGTAAGCAATTAAAACCTCTCTTGACATTTAGACTGACATTAGACGGCACATACTAAGGAAGTGTTATTTTTATGAAGTACAAGAGTCCGCACATGTAAATACTTCGTTATTAATTATTAATAAAGCACACCATTGTTCATAGTGGCATCTAGTGATATATGACTCAAGCTCATTTATCAAAGTCTAGTTTTAACCAATATCCAGACTATAATTGCTCGAATCAAATGCGTTCACTTGTCATTTTTTTTAAAGCGAGGGAGGTTGGATATTTGCCATCTTCTACTCAGAATAATATTGTAGCTAGTGATTACTCATTGGCTTGGCTTTTAAAGAAATTTAAAACAAATTTATTGATTGTTGGCTTAAGGATTCATTTTCCCTTCTGAGATGTGGTCATGGGTTCCTGTGTTCTTGAAGAATCTGCTCACGTGCACTTGCACAAGGATGATGATTTTTCCCAGCCACACTGCGATCCTAGCTGTGTGCTGGAGCTTAGAAGCTGAGCCTCAGCCCTCAGAGGTGTCCCTCCCACCCTGGACTGCAAGCTTTGGTATTGACAACACACTTCAAACATGCAGATGATGATGATTATTGAAAGGGTGCTTTAGAACCATGCTAATGGCATCAGTCTCCCACACACACTTGCATAAATTAATTCTGCTTTTAAAATCAGAGGCACTGTTATCAGCATTAAAGATGGATATTTGACATTTATCATGCAGACTAGGACGGGTGGTTTCATCATGTGAATTTTCTGTAGGATCTTTGTGGCTGGGCGCAGATTCGGTGGCATATGTCCTTTTGCACACTGACCATCAAGTTCAGGGTCTCGCCTTCATCCTCGAGCCCCTGTAAGCAAAAGAGGTGGCAGAGGCCAAATGTTGCTAGTCCGTCTGGCGACCTCAGAAACACCCCCTCTTCCTGCCTCATGACTCCCGTACACCCGGGCTGAGAGACACCCCCTTCTCCCTACAGTTGAGTTCCAAGCCTGATCGGTAGCACTAAACATTAAACTCATGTCTTTGAGAATAATAGGCTTTGCTTTCTACACCCTCAAGCATGTTGAGCTACTGTGCAAGCTGGAAAATAAAAATGTTCTAATTGTGTCTTTTAAATAAGCATAGGAGTGAATTAATTAGACCATATTTTGTCTTTAGTTGCTTAGTTACACAATAGTATTCCTGAGCACGAGTAAGATAAATTGGCTCTTTTTGTGCTGCTTGTCCCTTAATCATAATTACTGTATTGCTTAGGAGAGTAAAGCATACATAGATTTTGAATTTTTTATTAATAGTCAAAAATATGCATATGATATATAAAGTATATGCTGTTCAACCTGTTTTATATGCTTTTATGTGAGAAGAAGTTTTATTGTGGTGGTAACATTTGCATTAGTTGCTCAAAGATGTAGTTCTGGGAAATACATAATTGAAATGTTTTTGAATTGCTTTTTCTGGCCTTTTCAATCTTATTCAAAATAATAGTGCCTCCAGTCCTGGAGCAGTCATTCTCGTTTGATTTAACATCTTTCTTTGCATTGCATGCGTGGCGCCCAGTTTTAACCCTGCAGAGCCTAGATGAGGTTCCCTGATTCATGGACCTCGTGCGTTGTGCCCTGTATTTTCTGGTTTATGCCGTCAGGGGCTGGGGGTTGGGGGGATCAGAAGAGTGCCGGCCTTCTGCAGCCACCACTCCTGTGCCATTCACCCTCGCTATACCTCCTTATTGCTGGACAACCCTCTGATCTTGCCTTCTGGGGTCTTATCAAATGGGATGGTGTTACTAGGATGTACGTTTCTAGGCTCCCATCCCTAGTCTCACCGAGGAAGGCAGCAAGAATGAGACAGCTTGATATAGTTATTGAACAATGGGAGAGTCTAGCTTAAGATCCAGGATTCATGCTTGGTGAATGTATGTGAAAACTGACCCCATTGTTCTGTTGTATTTGAAAAGCAAGTAAATTATTTACAGATATTTGCTAATTAAAGTACATGTTGTTTCACCAGCACAAAAGAACACATTATAACTGGAGACAAAGAACTGAGTGCAAATAACTTCAACTCACCAATTCTGTGTATTCTTTTTAAGAAGGAAGTATGTTTAAAAATATATTTATATAGGGTGGGGGAAATGGGGAGATACTGGTCAAGGGGTAAAAACTTTCAGTTATACGCTAAATTCTGGGGATTTCATGTACAGTGCAGTGACTATAGTTAATAACACTGTATTGTGTATTTGAAATTTGTTGAGTACACCTTAAGTGTTCTCATCACCCCCAAAATGGTGACTATGTGAAATGATGGATGTTAATTAACCCGACTGTGGTAATCATTTCGGGGTATGTGTATATCAAATCACCACACTGTACCTTAGATATATATGTATATACTTTTTAATTTGTTGATTATCTCACAATAAAGCTTGAAAAAATAAAAATTAAAAATAAAATAGGTATGTATAATGTATAAATAATACATAAGTGTGTATACATGTACATATAGAAGGGAAAGTTGCACACTGGCGAAAACAGGCCAGGTGACCATCTTGTTGCTTGTCACCGAGCTTGCCCTCAGCTCTCTGTGAATACTCTTTTCTCTTGGTTCAAAGTGTACTCTCTTGTATCTCCTGTTCAAACTGTACTCTCCTGTATCTCCTGGGATCTCCACACAGTGTACCATTAGAAACAAAGCAAATTAACCACGTATTATATCAGAGCATGAAAGCGTTCTCACTCATTACTGTGTCCACAGACTTTCCTCAATGATAGTCTCAAGTTCAGTTTCTTTTTCTTTTTCTTTTTTTTTTTTCTTCCATGACTGCCCAACTTTGGCAAGGTTCAGGATGGAAATTTATATTGTGAAAAAAGAATGCTGATATGAGGCAAAGGTCAGACCACTGAAGGTCATGCAGAGGCCACCAATAATGTTCTCAGAGACCTTCTGGATGGCATGTCAATTATCCATTGGAGTTGGTCACTCTGGCTTTGCCAGCTGCAGACATTTTTGGTTTAGGTGTGACTAGCCTGAGGTCCTTTGGCATTTTTGATAAAGATGATCAAGAAGAATTGTCACAGTTATTTAAGATAAAGGCCCTCGTCTGATTTCCCATGGACATTTTGATAGACTTTCATGATATATTAGATTGAAGACAGTGAGTCCCGCCCCCTTTATTTAATAGAGGCCAGAGCCTCAAGCCCAGAAAAGTCTCTGACACATACTCATAGCTAGCAAGTCACAGAAGGAGAGTTAGAAACCAGCACCCTCAAGCGCACAGCAGCCCAGTCAGCTGTTCAGGGAAGGTACTTGTCTCTCAGAATTACACTCTGAAAAAAGTAGGCAAGTTGCCCATAGGTCTGCTTGGGGGTGGTCATTCCAGTGCCCTCTCTTATACTTGTACCCTACAAGGAAATCACTTAAAAATCACTAAAGGAGAGTATAGACTTTTTTGGAATGACAAGACACTTAGCAGAGGGCCAGTAGTGACATAGAATTAGCTGGTTTGATATTCAGGATTCTAGGCTGGACCTTACCTTCATTTCCATAATCTTTCCTCGAGCCGGGAGGGCTCTATAATAGGAATATTTATATTAGCTTAATAAAAGCTTTGCCAAAAGGTTGATAAACAAAATCTGGGTGATAAACAGAATGAGCTCACTGTCAACATCTGATATTCATGGAGCATTTCATTCATTCAAAAATGTTTCTCAAATACCTCCCATGCATCGGATCTCTGTGCTGGGGATACAGAAGTGCACCCAATGGCTGATACACAGACAAGGGTTTTCTGTTCTCATAGAGTTTACTTACTCTTCTATTGTAAAGAAGGTGGCACAAATTGTCATATATCAAATGGAGAGGAACCATCTCCCTATATCTTCGTCTTAAATTCACATTCATGCTTCTTCTCGAGTGATTTCTCTCTCTTCTTTCCAAGCCAGAGAAAATGCGCCATCTTCCTCTCTTCCAAATCTATCTGAAGAAGTTTCATCTTTCATCTTAAGCTAGATTTTCCTTTTGTTGAGTAACTGTTTTGTGTCAGGCACTGTGGATGCATTCACACATAAATTAAATATCTCGTTTAATGGTCGCAAATATTCGGCAAGGTTCGTAGTATTTTGACGTGTCTATATTTTTGTAGATGATGCATCTGAGCCCAAGAGAAGTTAAGTGACTTCTTGAAAATAACATATAGGTGAGATTCAGACTCAGGATTGAAACCCAGGTTCTTCTCAGTTCTACCAGAACCAGCAGGTGACCTTTATGTCTCCTTGTAACAATCTACCACGTTAGAATATATCAAGAACTCTGGCACTGGGACTCTGTTGGATTCTGATCTAGTCTTTATTTCTAGGAACTTTGAAGTCCGGTTGGCTGTTGACTCATATTGATGCATCAACAAGAGTACCATGTGCTTCGTAGGAAAATTTAGAGGGCTCCTTAGACCCCACCAGGTCCGTTTCTCACGTTTCAGAGGGCAAATGCTCAGTCACAGTGGTGCCAGAGTACCTGGAGAGACAGAGATGGGAAACAGTGAGGTTCTGACCTCGTGGAGCTAACAGTTCGGGGAAACGCCTGTATGGTCAACCAAAATAGCACACAAAAGGAGTGATTTTGTCTTGTGGTCAGTATGATGAAGGGAAAATTCAGAGACCTGTAACAGCAGAGCCTGATCATGTGAGGCAGTTCTAAGGAGGGATTTTGGAAGACATGATGTTTGACTTGAGGAGGAAATGGAGTATGGAATTGAGACTGGGAACAGGTTTCAAGGCACATGCAGGGTGAATTCAGGGCTGGGCCTGACCATATGAGTCCAGTGACCAGATCAGAGATGATCCCTGGAGACACCTGATGAAGATATCATTTAGACCACTAATAACATCTTCAGAGTTGGTTTACACTGTTTGGCTGTAGCGATGGTAGAAAACAAAAAACTAGGGTCCGTATACCAAACCTGGATTGCTACCTGTTTTTGTAAATAGTTTTATTGGTACACAGCCATGCCCAGTTATTTATAAGGTCTCCTGCAGCTTTCTCACTATAGTGACAGAGTAATTGTTGCAACAGAGACTGGCTGACATACAAAACCTAAAATATTTACTACCTGGCCCTTTCCAGAAAATATTTCCTGACTCCTGGTCTGAAATAATGTTACTGAAGATAGTAGTAAAATTAGATGCTAGCAGCTTAAATGTGATCTTTTATTCACTCCTCACAACAGTAATACTCTGAGGTAGGTTCGAGTGTCATCTCTACTTGGCTGAAGGGTAGTATGAGCTGTTAGGTCACGGGTGCGTGTTTCCGACTTCATTCGTCACGTAAATGAGAGAGACCAGATGGGAACTCAAGCTGTCTTGGTTCCACAGTGCAGACAAGGCAGGTGGCAGAAATGTTGTCACCTGTTCACGAGTAAACAGAATCAGAAGAGGGGTGGTCAAACTAGTGAAGGTCTCACTCTACGAAGTCAAACTGCACAGCAGGTGTGCCCATCTTTCAAAACCCTGTTCTAAGCTAGCTCCTTCCAGGGGCCTTCCATGTCTCCAGGGAAAGAGGATCGTGGAACAGGGGTACATGTGCAAGTGCCCACTGGTCCAGGTGGACGAGCTCAGAGAGTGACAGAGCCAGGCTGGTGATGTTCGGAGGAATTGCGAACTGCATTACTCGCTGGAGGCACGCCTCTAAACATCACTAGCAGGCAGGAATGTCCTCTGCCATTGCCAAATTTTTCCATTTTGCAAAGGGGGCCAGAAATCCAGATTTTGGGGTAATTTTAGTTGGCCATTCAAATCCAATTTTTATAACATTCTCTGTGGGCCAAACAAAACATGTCTTCAGTGCAGATGTGGCCCACAGGCTACTACCTTGCAATCTCTAGAGCAAAGTTTTGGACAGTGTTTTAAACATTCTCCTATTTGGCCCATTGTCTGTAATTAAAGCAGAAGGAACTTACTGGTCCTAAAGAGGCAACAGAAAAGAGAGTGGAAACAGGCAAGTACATTAAAGCTTTTGCCATTCTCTGTAGCAAGGTTCCAGCATCTAGATGGACGCCAGAAATGGATGTACAAAAAGAGCTGGACTTTGCCCTTGGACCCACATTTAGGCCTAACGAAGGGTGCAGGGATTAGGAATGGACAGAAGCATAAGGGTGCCCTGCACCTCACCTGGAAGGTGTCCAAGAAGAGGGGGACCTTGGGAGAGAAGGGTCTCTTCAAAGTACTAAGACTTTCAAGGGTTAAGATTTGTGATGAGTGGGAGTGAGGGAGGGGAAATCCTCAGCAGAAGGAAAGCAGTAGACCCATAGGAAGGAAGGACATAGCAGTTACTGGATGTAGACTGGGTTTTTAAAGAGAAGATGGATCTAATGGGAAACAATACAGGCTAAGGCCAGACCTCAGGGGGTCTGGCATGTCACTTGGACTTGAATCTCAAGGCAGTGCTGATTAATAATTTCACATCTCTGTTTTCTCTTTCTAGTTATAATATAAACTCTTAGTCTTAGAGCCTGATGGAACAAAGTGTGAATATTTACTCTGCCAGTCAGTAGCTGTGTGTCATCTTGTCTTACTTGGTTTACTTCTTTGTAGTCTTAGCTTCCTATCTGTGAAATGGGTTAATGTTGCTCTACTGAGAATATCAAACAAAATATATACGGACATTGAGAAGCACACCATCACCTGGTTTACCTCAGGCTTTAGCTCTTGCTAGTCATCCGCCCTGGCCTTCCTGGTCAGTGGCCAAATCCTTACTTTTGAAGTGCTAGACAACATGTTAATAGCCCCTTAATAAGTAATTTATTGGTTGAGTCATTGGACTATTGTTTTTCAAACCATAACTAAGAAAACTATCATTTTAAATAAAGTTAAGCTTCTTGGTTCTTCATCTATCCCAAGAGACTTTTACTGAGTTGAGTTCAAAGTTTTTGATCCATGCTTGGAGTTTCCAGTGACTGTGAAGGGGACACCCTCAAACCCATTCTTTCCTATTCCATTTAGGTATTGAGGGAGCTTTAGGGGGCATCTCTGCCATTGGCGCCAACAAAATAAACTGAGATGGGAGGATGGTGGAGACAGTAGACAAAGCCTGCATTCCAGACGTCCTTTCTTGGCATGCCAGAGTTCAAACCTGTTGCTTCCCAAGTCTCCCTTGCTCCGACCCTTTCATGATGCAACCACCAGAAAGCCTGGTGCTAATCTACTGAATGTGCAAAACACTGAATTTATTTTAAATATACCCATTTCCCTCCATTCTCTAAAAGTCCTTCCTATTTCCTGTTCCTAAAAACACCCTTGATTTGTAAATTTGTTTCATCCTCTGGCTGCCTCTTCTTCCTCCCCCTCCTTTTCTTTTGTGTGTGTGTGTGTGTGTGTGTGTGTGTGTGTGTGTGTGTGTGTTGGGGGGGTATATTCCAGTCCAATTCTTTTAAAAGCATCAGCAAAAGAGTATAAAGGGAAGAGACTCAGCCAAAATGGCTAAAGGATCTTAGAAGAAGGATCTTCAAAATAGAGACTGCCTGCTGGGCCATTAAATCCTTTTGCTTTGGGTTAATCCCACAGTGTGTATCAGATTACTAGAATTCGGATGAAAATACCACTGTAGCACTCAGCCTTCTCACGGAATTATTCCAAAATACATGGGTTACAAATACAAAAAATAATTGAATTTTCTGTGTCTTAAGTGAAATAATCTGTTCCATTCTTGTGACTATTCTCTGTAATGGTCTAGTTGTGTTTTGTGTTCCTGCTGGCTGACTCTGTGTTCAGCAACAATGTATTTGGTTGTAAAATACTCATCCTTGACTATTGGGCAGGGGAAAAGAAGGTTCTGGTTAAAAAGGGCTGAAGCTGTTTTTCTAATGCAAATTCTATGAGTCGTATAAATAGTAGTGTCTTTTAAAATTATCAACAGGCTCTCTCTCTCTGTTTTTCTTTACAATATAGGTCCTGTTTCTCACTCCACATTTTTGATGTTACTAGATCAGTAATTCAATAGACAACCAAGCAGGTGTTCAAATCACTCCTGACCCCCAGAATTCCTTAAATGACCCCTCAAAGCAGTGGAGTGAAAACATTCTCAGCATTTTGGAATATTGAGATATCTCAGTTGCCCAATTTTTTTTTTTTGGGGGGAGCCTTATTTTTAAAGGCCCTTTTGTACTTTCTTTTCCTCCTCATGTTAGCAAAGAGAAACCTCGCCTCGATTTTGGCCACAAATGTTGTAGAGCTATACATAAGACCTGAAGATTGCACCTATAGGCAGCACACTTCTAGCTGGTCAGCTGTGTCAGGAGTCCCTAAAAGATGAATCTTGAAAGCATGGAAAGAGGGAGAGAGAGATGAAACTTGGAATTCTTCTATGGTAGCTAAGGGCATAATATAATATTGCTCTTGAGAAAGTAAGATTTCTATGTTTCATTCAGTTAAACTAGGTGAACATTTATTAGTATGTATTAAGGTATTGTGGCAGGGATAAGGAGAGTAAGATTAGCCCCTTTTTCTCCAGTTGCTTAGAAAAAAATGAAACATATAAAAGTTAACCGTACTTGGTGAGATATTTTACTTTGCCCCTTCTCTCTTGAGAAAAATGCTCACATTGTTAAATAGTTCCTGAAATTGTCTATGGATAGCCATAAAATAAAAGATCTCCTGTACATGCAGGTGATTCAGGATTTAGGCAGTTGCATGAAGCATTTTTCCATTTGCTTTTCATCCATTTAGTAGAAAGTAAACTACTTTCCAGGCACAGTTGAAACTGGTGTTTAGTACCTTATTTCACGGAATTTTTTTCACTGTCGCGTGATAGTGTGTAAATGCGGCCCCATGTTAAAGATCGTTGTATTAGTTATCTGTTGCTGCATGATAAATTATTTCAAAGTCAGTGTCTTAGAGTCACACGTACTTACTCTTCATAGTTTCCATGGGTCAGGGGTGTGAGTGTGGCTTGTCTGGGAGCTTCTGACTCAGGGTTCGTTAAAGTTGCAATTAAGCAATTGGCTGTGGATCTTGTCATCTCAGAGCTCTCTTGGGAGAGCTTTTACTTCCAAGCTCACACTCTTGGTCCCCCTCAGTCCCTTGCTGCGCCACACGGGTGCCTGCCCAAGACAGATCACACATGGCAGCCGACTTCTTCACAATGTACAGGTGAGACGGAAGTCGTAGTCCTATGTAACCTGGTCTCCAAAGTGATGTCCGGTCCCCGTTGCCCAGTTCTGCATGGTAAAAGTGAGCTATTGAGTCAAGCCCATGAGCATGAGGAGAGAGTACACAAGAGTGAGAAGAGAAGAAGGTAGACATATTTAGGGCCATCTTAGAAGCCGCCTCTACAATCAATACAGCCAACCCCTGGAGTGGACAACTAATCTGATAAGCATTGCAAGATATCGTTACTGTGTCATGCTCTTTTTTTTTCTTTCCTTTGTTGTTATTGTGCAGTGTTCTTGGGCAGTTTCTCCTAAATACCTCCTCTGTTTTCTGGGCCTATAATTATAGATGACATGCACAGTAGACAGCAGATTGCTTTAATCTTTTAAGGATTTTTTAGTCTTACAGCATGTCAACAAGCTGTATTGAAGGGTTTTTGTTTAAACCTAATATCTTGATCAATGAATTTGGAGTTTTGCTGGAAAGGGCACTTATCTGACATGTTGATAAATCTGTGGAAAAAAGGGAGAGAGCTGCTTGTAGCTGGTACAACAGGCTCCTTAATGCATAAGAAAATAGGAATGGTTCATGCACAGTTGTTGAGACGGGGCATTAAATCAAGTTGGTTTTTAAAGAAAATCTAAAAATCCAAACGACAGGGATTGTTGTCTTAATTTGTGTTTCTAATGCGTGTATCTACAGGAGCTGAGCCTCTCTTAGCTGCCCTTCAGCCATGTGCATATATCAGGAGAGCAGCCGGTCAGCTGTCTTTTTAATTCTGTAGAAAACTCATCTACTTCTCTTTCAGGAAGGGTGTGTGTTGGTCTTCAAAATAGTGCCTCAAACCTGCATATGTAGTCATTAAAGCTGCGAGGAAAAAATGCCATTAAATAAACTCTGGTCAATTTTTAATAATAGAAATTGATTCGTGAGTAGTGTCCATGTTAAACTTAGCAGGAGCTTAGCGAAAAGGGGCCTGGATTCCAATAGAGGAGCCTGTCTCAACTATGAAACGTATACATGGGCATGTTTATTGTTTCTTTTTTTTCTTTTTTTGTTCTTGAATTTGACCATGCACCACATACCTTTATGTCCTCTGGTTCTCTCTGCCAAGACTTCTCTGACTTCTTCAGGCCTGTCTCTGGCCTCCCATGGTTTCCTCTTCTATTCTTTTGCCTTGGATTATGTTTACTGCCTGGCCCTTCTGCCCCATTCCTTTTTCCCCATTCACACACACATAAGGGTAGGCTCCGGGAGCATAAGGATTTTTGTCAGTTCTGTTCCTGGTTGTAACCCCAATTCCTGGTATAGTTGCTCAGTATTTATGGATGCATAAATTCACTTATGACGGTTTCTCCATATATAAATCGTCACATTTATCTGAAAGCTTGCAGTCCACCCAACCCATAGTCAAAGGCTTGTTTTTCAGTTCTCTGTCTTCCTAGCACAGCTCTCAGCAGATGCCCAGAGCATTGAGGATGGAGGACTGCGTGAATCCTCTGACAAAAGCCTAGAAGAGCATACCCTTCACCTCCCAGGCAGGAATAGGAGGCCCTGGGTGCTATGCTTTTCTTACTCATCCATATCCTTTCCTGGCTGGTACTCAGCCCAGTGCCTGGCACTGAGCAGAATCAATACAAATGAACTGGATCAGACTGAGCAAAAGCTAGAATGAAATCTCTCCTGACCACAGTGGATGAAGCCTGGCTTTTGAGTGCATCCATAAGGGGCAGGTACACGGCCTTCTGGAGTCCCTTCAGTGGTGTTTTGTAAGAATGCCTAGTAGCATTCACTGGTTCATTCATTCCCGAGCTTACCCCAGAGTGTATCAGGCATGGGGTATGGGAAGTTACACACGTTTTCAACCCTACTTTAGGAAGTTTGCTTTGATGAAAACTTGGCATCATTCTATGGTTTTTACAACCTCCCTGAGATGGCACAAGAGTTAGAATTAGTGGTTGTAGTTGCCCCAACACCACGGTCTTCAAACAGGAGTAGAAAGGTCACCAACTGTGGTTGCAAATTGGCTCTTGAATTAATCCTGATTTATTAAAAAATACTCAGTATTTTTCCGAACTGAGTTTAGGGATTTTGATTGAAGCCTGAAACATTTACTGAGGCAGAACATATCACTAGTAGAGGAAAAACTAGAACTCAGAAACACAAAGCCCTTTAAGTAATCCAATATAGGATAATTGCATTATTAAATAAAGCTGTGGGCCTCAAATTATTCTGCTGCCATTGTACATATGAGGATAATAATGTGAACTGTGCTAAGTGAACAGAGCAAAAAAAAATTTTAACAAGAGGGAACATGTCTAAATCATATGTTTATATTTAAACAGAGGCTACACGAAACAGGAAGATTTTCTTAGTTTCTACATTAAAGTAGAAATTCTAAATGAGCCTAAAGCTTTTGGCAATTCTCTGTGAAGACTGTTCTTCTCATTAATGGCAGTGTTATGTCGAGACTCTGTGCCAGATGACCAATAAGCTTAAATAATTCAGATGACTTCTACCATGATTTTCATACACCAACAGGAGTAAAGGATTTTTTTCTTCTTTTGAGAGTCTGTAGAGCATACGCCCTGCTGAACTGAATACCTGAGCAAGGGGTCGTATGCCTGTAAAGCTGGCGAAAACAATAATAGAAGATGTTAAAGTAATGGCTTGGAGTCATTTAGGCGGACTGGGTAGTGGCTGAGTTTGGGTTTTATTGTTACTGTTTTTGCTCTGATAGAGAGTGTTCTTCTAGGTAGCTCAACCGAGCTTTAGTGCTGGAATTGGGCTCGTTTATCTTTTTTTTGTTAAGGCTTTAATGGCCAGAACTAAGTATTTGGGTACCAAACTAGTTTTGATTATGGCAACTTGAAAGTAGTTTTAAAAAATAGACTGTAGCGTTAACACCCTATTAATTTGGCCGAACGAAATGTGGCCCGGCTCTGTCACTGACTGAGGGTACCTCCTTTAAGCTTGCCTGTTTAGAGAGGAAATATCTAGGATGCCAGATGCAATTTCTTACTTTCTATGTAAGTTGCTTTTAATTTAGGGGAGGAAATAAGGTGTACACATAGTAAATCCAAGTGGAAAGCAGTAGAACTGGAAATTGACGATAAGATATTTCTGATGATAGGAAGTAGAACTGGGAATTGATGATAGCTTTCTTTGGAGATGGTCTTCCCATTTAGGAAAGCAAGGCTCAGTCTAAAGGGCTTTAGTGTGTATTAAAAGTGTGGTTAGGAACATAAACTATTTGGGATTTTTAAATTGCTTGTTTGATACACAAATGCCGTTGGCTGTACCATGAAGGATGGTCACATTACCTTTGAAAAATCATGCCTCAGAGCAATCTTCTGTTTGCTTACTCCCTCTAATTGTGCTAGGATGGATTTCCAAAATTCACTGAGCCGCGGCCTTCACCCCAATGTCTGTCTGGTAAGGGGGAGGGAGAAATTTGGAAAAGAAGAGGATGCCTGGGAAATTGGAATGAGTACACTAGTGAGTCTCCATGACTCAGCCATTCCATTGTATTAAAGGAGTCAAATTAAATATTGGCACATACCTAACAGGAGATCTCGATCACTCAGACAACAGAAAATTTTTCACCTTTTTAACCAACACATGAGTGGCAATATATATAATCTTACTTTGGGGGTAAAAACCCTATAAAAATTTAAAAATCTCTCTTTTTAAATCCCACCTACCCCATGGAATTAGAGGAAGTGGGAAGGAGGTTCATTTGTCCCACAGTGGGAGTGGGAGAGGTATGACTACAGGAAGGGCTTCAACTAGTTTCTCAGAAAGAAGATGGTCTTACCAAGCTGATTTCTGGCTTCACTTCAGTTTTCTAGTCTCTGAAATGGACCTTAGAACACCTACCTCAGAAAGTCCTCACAGGGATTAGATGAGATTATGTCTGTTAAATTCATAGATTACTCTCTGGATCAAGTAAAGAAAGCATTACAGTGTTTCCCACAACTGTATCCTTGGAAGCTGAAGAGAATGAGAAGCCTGAGTATGTTTTAGTAGTGCTGAGGATGGAACCCAGGCCTACCAGCATGCCTGTGCAAGAGCTCTACCACCGAGCCACATCCCCAGCCCAGCTCAGGTATTCTTAATTTTCTTCTGAATCTACTTGCCCTTGGAGGTATCTGGCAAATATATCAGGACTATTTTTGGTTCCTGATAGAGATATTTTGGTTCCAAAGAATTGAGAAAAGTTAGAAACAAACACAATTACTTAGAAGAGATGATTGAATACCGCTCACACCCCCAATTCTCTCCTTTTCCATCCGAATGATATTAGTAATAGCCATTATTTCTTGAATGGTAAGTGTGTGTTGAACATTGTACTATAGCAACTGCAATGTCCTAACTACCCTATGAGGTTGACTCTTATTGAATATAACTCATTTTTGATGAGACATTGGCAAGTCCCAGGACCAACATGAATGTTAAACACAGTAGAGCTGTGTTTGAACTAGGGTGGATCAGACTTGAAATCAGTGCTTTTCCAGCTGTCTCTTAGTACCTCCTGAAATGGGCCATCCAGCAGACATTGAAATTAGTCCCGTGCACTTTAAGCCAAGCATGGTCCTTCACTCTTTGGGAAGTACAAGAGAAAAAAGTTAAACAAGGTTACTGGCCATTAAAAAGTGTTAACAGTTTGGATGTTTACTGTAGAAGATGGAATTATGCAATTCAGCATCAAATGCTGAAGCCTAATAAAGATTTAACATTATGTCGCAGGTAATAAGAACAGTAATTCCCAGTACAGGGACCAACTTAAAGTTGATAGCTTTTTATTTTGCTTAGTAAGGATATTAAAAATAGACTACCATCTATTACCATCCTCGTTTTGGAGGAAAAAAGAGATACTATAATGCCAGATGGAAGGAGAAAGGAGAAAGTTTTAAATGGAGAGTGTGCGGGTCCTTTCATACGAACGCTGCCCACTCCTGCTCTCTGCTATGGTAAGCTACCACGTGCAGGCTCTATGAACAGAGCCCCTGGCCCCCTGGATCCCAGTGGGGTCTAGCCATACGGGTGCCCTGCCAGGAGCTGGCAAAGGAAGACGGTCAGGGGAGTGTTTATTCTCTGTCCCTTCCGGAGAAGTCTCCCCGAGTTAGTGGTGTTAAGAGTCACTGCCTCTGATGGAAAGTCTGTTCTGATCCTGCTAACTACTCCCACCCACTTCGGCCGGTGAGCCTCGGAGTGGTGCTGGAGGGCCTGCTGCAGCCCAGATTCCTGTGCTGTCTGCCTCTAGTGCTTCCTTTACATCCCACCAACGCCTTTGTCCTGAGGTCCTTTGTAAACCACCTCCCCCGCCATTATCATTTCTCAGATATTCTGTATACTTCCTGCTGAGATCTTGACTGATACAAGGACAATCCTTGAGATCTAGCAAATTGTGCTTTATGAAACGTCACTGAATTATCCTCATTTTTGTCATTTCGCCACTGACCAGTGAAAGCTTCATCTTTAGCATCTTGTCTTTCCTGATGTTGGGTTTTTCGGTGGCAGCCACTTACCTGGAAAGGGAACCTTCTCACTCAGCCCATAGGTGTCTCATTAGCAGAGCACACTAATATGCAGCAGGGAGAGCAATTGGGCAGGCTGGTGGGTGCCCCACATTGCCGCGGGGCCGAGGGAGGCTTGAAAACAAGGCACGGCCAGCTGAGCTGGGCTGGTGATGCCCATGTTCTCCCCTTACCTGAGCCCCCGGTGTGCATCGTAGGCACGCGCACCTGACCGGGAGGTTCCGTGCCAGGCATATGATAAAGTGGCGGTGGTTGATCTTTTTAAAAGTTTATTCAACAGTTTTCTTTGTTATTACTTTCCATCTTGATGAAAAGTTCCTACTCTTGTGGAACCAATTGAACTGTTGTTTTGCTTTCACAATTTATTTAGCTAACACCATGTATTGTGTTCCTAAAATTTTTCATGTTTTAAATTCTACAAAGCAGATTCATCTGAAAATCTGAGCTATTTGGGGAAAATGGAGTGAATGCACTGTGTTTTCTGTTATCATTCTCTCCCTTTTCTGCTGGTCCCTCCGATATTACCTGTGTTCATTGTCCTTGGGACAGACCTAATTATACTCCCCTCAGCAGTGTTCTGTTGGTGGGCACCACACGGTATGGTAGTAAAGGTTTCAGTCACGCTTTCTCTCTAGAGGGATGAGGCACTGAATTAGTAAAGATACAGGCGCAGCTGTGTGGCACAGAGATTCATAACTGTTTAACTAGTTGTTTAAATAAGTTGGGAGTTCAAAATCTCCTTCCTGCATCAACGTACAGGTAGATGACTCAAGGCTAGAATGGTTTAGAGACTAAGCTCCTTCTGTCTGTGTCTCATTTGTATGGTCCGAAGCCACACTCATTCCCTCTGAATGAGTGAGTTGGAAAGTGCACATTTCCCTAATATGTACCATTGGTCATAACCTAGTCACATAGCTGCACCTGGCCGTAAAAGAAGAAGAGAAATGATGTCTTTATTTTGTGCCCAGCAAATTAGCAATTTTTTATTAGGCAAGAAAAGAAGAATAGATATCGGGGCAAGGTTAGCTATAAGTTGGGCAGTATTATATTTCCGTTATGCCCAGCAGGGTATTGTCTTACAAATGGGTCGTGCAATTCCACTGAGGTTGAAGTGACTCTGAGACATCTAACTTGATGACAAGGGACCAGAGTCTGGATGAAACATTAGAATGTACTTGCGGACTACAGAGGTGAGCATTGTAACCTTCATGGAAAATGATTTCTTCAAGGATTGTATACAGAAAGGAAGATTTGGAAATCGACTACATCTAAGAATATATGTCTCCTACATTTTACCATTTGGGAAATGGAATGAGGAAAAAGAAAAATTGAACAAAGTAAAGAAATATGGAGGCAGTAGATACTGAGATGTTCTCTCTCCATGAGTCTGTTGCATATTTGTGCATCCTACAAGCAAAGTCATCGATTGCCTTCACTCTGGACTGTCTTTTCAAAGGTGTTTATGTTGTATACATCCTTGGGAGACAAAGATAGTACTGCCTTGCTCCAGAACAAAGAACTGATTTGCTTATTATCTAGTGTCAAATATTTGGGTTCACTAAGCTCAAGACTCTTGTACAATTTACCCCAGTGTGTGCATAGCTATCATCTATCCCTTTTTGTGTCTCCTTTTAGAACTTGGATATTAAAGAGCTGGCACAAATGCTGGTACTTGACTACTGCAATTGCTACGAGCAATAAAACCATTCTTTGTCTCTGCCCGGGAGTCACATGGCCCTCGCCAGCATCATCTGTGAGACTGTGGCAGGCAACCTTTTAAGTTTGCGAGTGGGGTAGAATTACAGACCCTTCCTAGTTCTTAAAAGGAGGGAACATTTCAATTCTAAGGTAGGGATATTCATTATCAAATGCTATGAAGAGGGAAAGAAAATTGAAGAAAAAGAAAATGGTTTGCATTGGTGACCTAATGTAATTATTTGTAATTTGAAAATTTGGGAAATTATCAAATTTCTCAAATGACCCCAATTATGCAGACTATATATTTCAATACTTATGGTATTAGAAATTAAAACTAAAAAACAGTTTAAAACATTGAATTCATTTGAAAATGATGATGACATCCAGATGTAAAAAATACCATTATCATAACTTATACAAAAGTATAAATGGATCATACACTTAAATGTAAATGTATAAAATTTTTTTGGTGAAAACATAGAAATTTCTTGTGACTTGAGATTAGACAGAGTTTATAAATATAAAAACAAAAGCACAATACAGGAAAAAATGACCTATGGGACTTAAATTTAAAACTTTTGTGAAAAACATTATTACAAGAGTGCTACAAAGTAGGAGAACATGTTTTCGAGTCATATATTTGACAAAAACGTTGAATCCGAAGAACTCTCAAAACTCAACAGTAACAAAGCAAAGAACCCAATTTTAAAGTGGGGAAACTATTTAAACACACGTTTCATCAAAAAGATATATATAGATGGCAAATTAGCACCTGAAAAGACATATCATCAGCATTAGGGAAATGAAAATTGAAAAAATGATGAGAAACCATTGTGTACGCATTAGACCAGCACTGACTGATTAATTAGCAGTGACGGTGTCAAGTCCCGGTAAGGATGAGGAGCAACTGGAACACATTGCTTGTGGGAATCCACACTTGACAGCCTCTCGAGAAAGCAGCTGGGCGATTTCTAAGCATTATGTATACACCTACCAGAGGATTTAGCGATCTCTCTTCTAGGTGTTTAGAGATCTGAAATGTGTGTCTATCTAAAAACCTGCGTGTGGAAGTAGTTCTGTTTGTAATCACAAAAATCAAGCCATGCTCTTGTTCCTCAGTCAGGGAATGGAAAATGATGTTTGGTAGCCACCCACACCATGCATACTGCTCAGAATTAAAAAGCAACACACTGTTGATACACCTGGTGGCATGGGTGGATCTCAGAGACATTGTGCTGAGTGAAACAGTCTCAAAAGTTTTCCCACAGTGTGATTCAACGTATATGATATTTTAAGAAAGAGAAAACTGCATCAAGAGCAGATCAGTGGTTTCCAGAAGTTGGGGACAGGTGAGAGAGAGTGTGATGACAAAAAATAATACAAAGAGCTTTCGAGGGTGTCTGATGCTTGTGCTGATGGTAGCTATATGACTCTATCCATAGAGCTGTATTCTAAAACAGGAAATCTTAGGAAAAAAAAATTTTAAAAAGAAAATTAAAATAGCAATATAAGCCCATCATGAAAATGTAGCACATTTTTGTGAAAATTAACTGTGTTCTCAAAAACAAAAACATCAGTGAAAACAGAATAGTCTTATGATTTTTGTTAATCTCTTTACTGTTTTAGCTTAATAGAGAGTTTTATTCTCAGATCTGCTTCTGCATTTACTCTGTTACAATACCACATGTCACAGCTTCTGGAAAACCCCACTAATAAGCTTGAAAGAGAACAAGAGTGAGGAAAGCTACTATTTCGCATGGTTTTGATCACCGTTTTGATTGACTCTGTGGACCCCTGAAGTGGTCTTAGGCTTTCCAAGGGTGCCTGGGCTACACTTTGAGAACCACTGTTACAAAACATTGTCCTAAATTTCGGTTATGTTTTATAGCACCTTGACTTCTTTTCCCTATATCGTTGTGTTCCCTATGTTTACTTAGTGGTTTTATTCAAATGAGTCCATTTTTTCACAAACTTATTTAAAGTAGAATGTTCTATAGCTCCTATAATAGAAAACCAGTACCACTTTCCCATAAATAGACAGTAGCCACAAAAATAAATAGCAATGAATAACTTCAAATATATATAAAACGTTTACCCATGAGCCATCTAAATTCATCTCTGCATCCCATACTTTGGAAAACACCAACACAGAGAAGTAATGACTCTGATACATTACTTCATTTGTGTCCACCCACTGAATCCTGACTGTTACCATAAGAGGTAGATAGTTATTGTGACCTTTTCTCCTTTTTATATATGTAAAAAAATGGAAGCACAGAGAATTTAAAGAATTTACCCACTGTTCCTCAGCAAGTACATTCGAGGGCTGGGATTTGAACCTAGCAGTCTGGCTGCTGTGGTGGTAGACAGGAAGATGGACTCACATCCAAGGCCTGCCGTATTTGGCTCTCGGGTGTGTCACTGATCCTCGCTGCCCTCATCCATAAGATGAGGGAGGTGGATGGAATTGGTGTATATAAATGTGAATGTCTGGTCCCCAAACAGAGACCGGGCAGGTCAGGCAGAAGTGGGCTAAATATCGTGCTATAGGGCTTGGTGGGGATTTCACAGCTTGTCTAAAAAGGCATCTCGTGCTCAGTTTCGAGTGGTTTCTGTTGCTAGTTTTAGTTTTGTTTTTCTTTTTCTCTTTTTTTTTGGTTGTTTTTTGGCCTTTATTTTGTAAGAGAAAAGTGAAGTCTGGATGTTTTGTGAAAAATTTCAAAGTTTTAGAACATTTGGAGGGGCTAGCCGTACATGTGGGCCAGCTAGTTTGTGACTTTTTTTTTTTTTTTTAGTTTGTGACTTTTTGACTGAATTATATCCACTGACTTTGAGGATCCTTGATTAAATAAGCTGTTTTTGTATAGCAGTAGAAACAAAAATTCAAATTACAGCAATAATTTAAAACAATTATAAAAGGAGATAAGGACTTAGAAAGTGTCTTAACATGGCCTACATAAATATTGATCAAGAGCTGGGTTAATTGAAAAGTCAAGGTACATTAATAGAATAACAAAGTATATTTCTTTGTGTTCCTTTTGTGTTGTAGTAGAGCAAATCAGCAATATTTATCCAGTGCTAATTCTCAGTTTGCAGAGAGTTAATGTAATAATGTAATGTAAGCTCATGAGATGAGCTTTTTGAAATTCTTTTCTTAGACCTAGAGACTTACCCAAGAACTGTACATATTAGGAACTTGAGTCAGCACTCACTTAGAATAGTAAATATGAACATGTGATTTATGCCATTGTGTGTACTAAGTAATGTTTCCTGCGACATTTTCTATATATATGTTGGCTGTTTTGTTCTTTTGGGTTGGTTTGTTCTTTCCCCCTCCTTCGCTTATCAGATTTCCTTTTAAATGCTGGCATTTGACAATGTTGCAGGGCCAGTTTCTCTGTGAATCTGCAGTAAAACATGCTGGTGGTTTCACAATTAATGTACGCTTGGGCTCGGGGTTTACATGTTTGTGGAAATTTCTGCGTGTGTGTGTGTGTGTGTGTGAGAGAGAGAGAGAGAGAGAGAGAAAGAGAGAAAAAGAGAGAGAGAGGAGTGAGGACAAAATCTATAGACTGGATCTTGAAAGATGAGTTATTCATCAGTGACATCATAGGGATTGTATTTTCTCTTGGTTAATAAACTATTTGTTTGGCCAGTGCTGTAAGCCAGCCAGAACTAGTCATGCCATTTCTTGGAAAAGATCTGAAGCAACTGGTAATTGAAATGATAATCATTTGATCATAGAGCTATTTGAAAATAACACTCATCTCCAAACTTGTCTATTCTGGGAAACCTTATTTGGTCAAAATGTTGCCAAATTCCATCTTCACTAAAATTGAGACTGATATACCATGCTACTTAATTATTTTCCAGTACATTCTAAACTCTATTTCTGGTATGCCCTGTCTAGAAGCTGTTCCCATATGCCTTGAAAGAATACCCAGGCTGAATTTTTATTCCGACATTTAATAATCACCATGTAATAGCTATAAAATGCATGAAAACTACAGGTCTTTTATTTCAAGAGGATGGTGTGGTGAGTAGGGGTGAAATCATCCATAGAAATGGTACTTTGTAATATGCCCCATTGTTTATTGAAATTTTTTCTTGAGGAGAGGATAAAAACACAGTTTCCACTGTGTCTCCCCTTTACTGGAAGTTCATATTTGACCATGATAAGAGAAAGGATTCCATTCCCAAAGTTTTACTTTTCATTTTTGATAGAGTATTTATTACTTTGCTGCTGCAGAACAAACCTTCTTCTCAGAAGCATGTTGGAACTGAATAAGGAAAAGTGAAATCTTAGATCCTACTTTAAAATATTTTTAAAAAACTAAAACTAGGGCTTCTTTTTGTGTGAAGCTTATTTTAATAAGCCCTTTTTTGTTTGGAGGAATGTGTGCAGTGACGTGCATGTGAGTGGGGGGGGGTGTGCGCATGTGGGTGTGTAGGTGGAGGAAGGAGGAAAGAGTCATGTTTAACAGCAAAATTAGCCAAAATCACTCGTGAATTCCTTTTGTTTAATAGCTTAGAGACATCTTCCTGTTGTTGTTTTGTCAAAAATATTTCGAAGATTTTGTAAGCTTAGGGGTTTTCACAGCTAAGCTTTCTTCAGAAATGTGGACTAAAATAAATGAAAGAAGTCAGTGCAGGTTGAAATGCCAAATTCTTCAAATAATTTAACTGAAAATCCAGTGAGATGATCTTTATAAGCCTTTTCCAAAGAATCTTTGGGCGAGGGGCCTCCCTTTGTTCCATGCGTGGATATCTATTAAATATCTTGCTGGATTATTCTGAGGCAGAAAGTTGGTTGTTTCCTGGAAGCAATTAGAGTTGCTTAAAATTCAAATTTATGGTCCATAGGAGGAACTTAAGTTTCAACTACTTTTCTTAGCTTCAAATACTTTCTCCTCACTCACCCTCTCGCCCCTACCCCATATGTATTAAAAGAAAAACTCGCTTCATTTCTCAACTTACAAAGTTTTTGAGAAACTTGAGAATGTGTAAGTTTCTTTCAGTGGGAAGCACATAACATTTATGAAGTATTTCTTTTGGGATTACATCACAGTTTTATTTAATTTTTAGGACAAAAGTTAAATTCAATATTTGTGTATAAGCCAGGGGAAAATGTACCATAAACATAGGAATTTTAGGGTGAGTCAGAGTTCCAAGAATCCTAGATTTACTTAGAACATTTATATGGAGACAGGCTAACCATTAGTCATCCAGCCCTCACTTTTTACATTTGTAATTAATTGCACCTAAAAATTTGCTTTCACTCAAGTGGTTAAATGGGTAGAGGGAGTTTTGCAAACAGCATTAAAACTGGCAATAGAATTACTACCCTATGTTTTGGATACTTTGTAACTGTAGCAAATAGGTACTATAAATTATTCTTTAAATAACCAGCAGTGAACATGCAGTGAAATGAAGTAAGTTATCAGAGATTCTTGGATACCAAAAACCACAGTCTACTGGCTAAGGTTAAACCATTCGCGTGGCAGTTCAGGGGTGCTTTGTCGAGAAAGTACCATTTACCCCAAACCTATAACTAATGTTTTTTGTTCCATCCCATCTCTTGTAGGATGAGGTCATTGCTGTTTCTGAAAAGGTGATTGTGAAGCTTGAAGACCTGGTCAAGTGGGTGCATTCTGATTTCTCCAAGTGGAGATGTGGCCTGCAGGCTGGGCCAGTGAAAACGGAGGCCTTGGGGAGGAATGGACAGAAGGACGCTCTGCTGAAGTACAGACAGTCCACCCTCAACAGCGGACTCAACTTCAAAGACGTTCTTAAGGAAAAGGCTGACCTTGGTAAATACAATTCATGCTTTTAAATCGAATGCGTGCGTGTCTGTAGTAAGCTTTTCTTGTTGTAGATTTTTCTGGAAACCCTGTCATATAATTACACACACACACAACTACAACTTCTTTGCCCTCAGAGGGACCTAAGAATATGGATGGAAAGCAACCTTGTGGATAAGGGATGAGGGTTACCTGTAGGATCACAGAGCCTTCGGTGTGTGGACTCCTGTACTAGGTGACGTAACACGTGGCATTGAACAGCCCCCGATGCTCTATCAAGACAAAAGACTTAATTAGGGCACCTGAAATTGGATTAATGAAGAATAAAAGTACTTGCTGCAAGCAGCTAGTATAACATCTACTAATACTGTTTCAGAATTTTGTGTTTTATGTTGAACAGAAAGCAAAGTGAGAAACAACCTTGGGGCAGGGGAATCATTTGTTGGCAACTATGGCATAAATTTTCTTCAGCTTTTACCATTTAATGGTCACCTACATCAACTATCTAAGGTCACCTACCTAAGTTTTTCTTTCCTTTCTTCTCTTCCACTGTAAGTATAAAGAACTTGGGCTTTGGTGTTTTTCATCCTTAGACTTTGTAGTATTCTGATTAGTGTTGGAACACTAACACTTACTTAGCTGTGTGGCCTTAGGCAAGTAATTTAACCTCTAACCTCAGTTTCTCCATATAAAAATACAGTCATTGTGAGCTAAAGGGTGTGGCACAGTGATGACAGGCAGGAGGGGCTCCATAATTAATTCTGTTGCTTTAACACTTTTTTCTTCAGTGACATTTGTGTCCTTGCTGCCTTCTTTCCCTTCTGTTTGTATCCCTCTGTGGCCTTCAGTGTCTTACTCTCCTAGTATTGCTCAAGACAAAGTTGGTGACCTCTGATTTAGACTAGTTATTTCCTCTTTAGACAAAGAGGAACTTCATTTTTAACATATTAAGGCATCTTTTTCTTTCTTTCTAGCACAATGCTGATTTTCGTAGTCCTATTTTATGCCTTAATGTGACAACTTCCTGTTTTTTTTGTTTTAACCTAGAACTTAACTATTACAAGAAACCCAGATGATTTATTTTAATTGGCATAAAGAAACTGAATAACACCAGTAACCGATTGTGCCTTTCATGTGATTCTGGTTTGTGATGAGCTGTGCTGTGTTTTGGGAATAGCATTAATATTTTCTTGCAATTCAACAGTCAACAATTTCCTGGCATCTTCTGTTAGATGTCAGACAGTAATATTTTGGACATGCACCCTGACTGTTATATGTACAAGTAGAGAAAATTATTAAACAAATGGTTTTCCTTCCCTAGAAAAATAATTTATAGTCTTCTTACATATACTGTCATATGCCCTAATTTTGTGAATGCACAATGACTATTCTTATGACATGTGAAAATGCTAAATAATATATCTGTGTTGCCTCCCTAAATGCATGATCTAAGTTGCATTGCCACTGTCTTGTGTTCTATTTAACATGAAAACCTTTCTTTGTTTGAGGGGTTTTTTTTAGTTATGGAATATACTGTTACTAATAAAAATTAAACAGGAAACCCATGGGGGAACAAAAGGATGTGTAGATGGTTAAGCTTGATGTCACACTCATAAACAAGAGTATTTATAGCAGGGTCGTTTCGTGTTTCAAAGGGATAGTTTACTAACGAACACAAAAAGAAACCCAGTTTCTTATTTTGATCAAAAGCTTGATTGTAAAAAAAAAATGTCCCTAATCTACCTTTTTTCAATTGACTTTGGCAGAAATAGGTTTATAGTGAATATTCAAAGTACTTGAGTGTGGTTTGGTCTGGAAAATCTAGAGATTAGTAGTTTTTAAATCTAGTTGCTCTTTAGACTCACTAGGGGAATTTACTAAGTCCAGCTTCCGCAGAGCCTTCTTAGTCACAGAGGCAAGGCTGAGGAATGTGCACCGATAGAAGACTTACTAGGTGACTTGGATTTTTTTTTTTTTTTTTTTTTTTTTTGGTCTCGCTTGGGAGACATCTCTATGATGAGTGCTGAGGAAGGAGAAGTAATCAACAGAAGGCTTACTTCTGATCGGGAGGCTTTCCTGGGCAAGAAATACCATGTACCTTTTCTTTTCTTTTTTTAAATGCAAAATACCCTTTTAAGGATAGAATTTAGGGTCTCGAAATTCTACTCAGTTAGTATGAACTGTGGGGAATTTGAGACAAATAGCTTTTGTAATTGGAATGCACACTGTGTTGTAATAATGTGGAAAGAGAAACAAAAACTTTCCTTAATTTAATGAGTTTCCATTATCTGCCTGATCTAAAGTTGGCAAGTCACCGTTTGTCAGGATTTATACCAGGGGGAGAGCGAGTGTCATCGTACACAGTCCTGCCCCAGCAACTTTCCCTTCATCCTCTTCCTTTCTCCGTGTGTAACATCAAAATATTTGTTGTCTGTACTTTTCTTTCTACACAGTGGTTTCCTTATCTCTTTTTCTCTTGGCCACACTGAAACCACCTCTAGTACCACATTGTTCATGGAAGTTCACACACTTATTAGGTTTTTCCTTCTGTTAGAACCCTTCATTGTTCTTACAAAGAAAGATGAACTGTGAGATTACTTGAGACCCTCCTCTTCTTTTGCTGGTGGAAGCAAGTAAAGAATGGAAAGATCTCACCTTTCTATGGATAAAGTAAAACCCCAGCACACTGCACACTATTTTTTTTTAAAGTAAGTTATTTCATCCTGTTTTTAAAAATCAGTAATAAAAGAATTAGATTGACTTTCAAAGAAGGGATTTTAAAATATGAACGCTAATTAAAGAACTCTTATTGCTCTGTGTTTAGGTAGAATAAATTCTCTTTAATCCCAGTTTGTGTCACTTCCTGTCTCTCTCTGAATAGTAAAAACAACAAGAATGTTCTCACAAGTGTGTGTCTGCCAGCAAATTAATACTCCACAAAGAGAAACTCTGCCCCAAATGGCAACTTCCAATAACTGCTCTGATTCAAACTGTAACTCTTGGATTTTTATCCCCTTTTCCCTTAAAGGAGAAAATTTGGACAATATTTGAGGTTGTACCACTTGCTTTTTAAAAAAATCTCTGCAGTTTTTACTTAAGACTCTAAGTGACTGCTGACTGAAACTACATTTTTGGATATTGGAACAACTAATAATTTTAAAAAACACTGCTAAGATGTGGTAAAGTACATTCGTCATCTTCCCTCTTCTTTGTCTTTTTCAAGTTAGTTCACATGAAACCAATGCAAATCAGGACTTTACTTACTGAGTGAGATGGTTTACCTTCACACTGAAGTTCATTTAAAAAAAAAAAGAAAAAAAATAACTATGTTAAAATAGATGGGTTAAAGAATGTATTATTCATAAGCATAACGAATACAAGAACCTGTTTTTCCAGAAGAATCGGGTTGATTAAATCATTCACTACACAAGCCTCTAGTTATTTATTTTTGTCTTCAGAATTACAGTACTTAGCTTTTGTAATAAAGTGGACTTGATATCCATATTTGGTATGGCGGTTGGAAGTAGTCAAATGAAGAGTTATTTTGTTTTACAAAAATTTTGGCAACTAAGGAATATAAATACTATCAGTTAAACATAGCAAACTTACTTTTTTATTCCTTGGGCTATAGTTTGAAAAAAAAATCAAATTATTTTATATAACACTGCTTCTTACAGAGTTCCTTTAAGTGAAGTATGAAAGCTGCAGTGTAAGCTTTATTGGCCTATAAATATGTCATTATAGTTGGACTACATTTATATGCTTTGGATTGTTGTTTAAGCCAAGAAAATATGTCTCTACAGGTTGACTTTTTATTGAAACCCTTTGAGGCATACAACAAAATGTATTTTAGGCCAAGGTTATTAAAACAGCATTTTCATTTTTTTGCAGCAGACTCATTGTCAATTATGCTGCCACAGACTGTCTGTGGAAGGGCAGTTATGAATGGTTTCATCTTCAAATATGTCTTTAGAAAAAGACATAAAAGATAGAAGAGTCTGAGCTGAAATTGAGAAAAGACGCAAAGAGTGTGTATGTGTATGTGTGTATGGGCCTGCCTGAATTTAATGATGTAGGTTTCCTCAGTCCAATTTCTGTTTCTAAAGTCCCATCAAACTGAGAAAGAGTGACTTCCCCTCTCCCTTCTGTTGCTGGGACTTTCCCTGTACTTTTGAAAGTAGACAGCTCAGTGGTGTTGGAAAGGCAGCGAATGGGCTATCCCTGTACTCTCAGCTCTGCCTCCCTTCATTTACTCCCAGGAAAAAATTGTCAAACGTCACTGTAGGTTTATACCTCAGGTTCCAGTGTGTGAAGTGAACAATATGTACCTTGCTTTATCACATTAGAGATTTGAGAACAAATTAATTAATGTCTATGGGAACATTTGTGATACTGAATTCCGAGTTGATATTTCATTATATTATTATTATCAGAAGGAAGTTCTCCATGATATGGAGCTGTGTAGTACAATATTAGCTTATTTGTTCATTTCGAGTATCCCTGAATATACCAGACTTAGAAGAGAGTTTGCTCTCAATACTGTCTGCTTGAATAGAGGACTATTATTGAAGTCCTTCAGGTACTTGGTTATTTACTTCAATGTAGTTATTTATATGTATATTATTTATATAAAAATTATATAAATTTATATAAATATTGTAAAGTATATATACTATTTATGTATCTGTTATAAATATATGCAAAATATATAAGATATAATTAATGTTTTGTATATTTATGCATATTGCATGTTACATACTTTTTCTCCTTTTGAAAATTCTGTCAAAATAAGGTAAGTGGCCAGTTGTGTGACTCCTCAAGGACTCTTTGTTAACAATTGACTGTAGTCTTTGCTGAGAAATTCTTGAGGCCTTGTAGTTCAAATACTTGTTTCAGATCACTTCTGAGTTTGATATGTTTCTGGGATGTCATCATAGAAAGGATTCTTACTCTTTATTGAAGAAACAATATAAATGTTTCTAGTAAGAAGCATGTTAAGATGCTGACAATTTGTTATAACAAGGACTTTTCACCCATGATATCAAATGGATTTATAGAAATCGAAGACATGCTTCTTATTAGAATAACCCTTCCTTCTTTCCTTCTTCTTTCTCTCTTCCTTCTTTCCTACATTGAAATTTTGTGTGTATTAGAGTCATTTGAAAGCACTTGTTGTTTATATTTTATTTTCAATTTTGGGCTAGCTAACCCATTTTCCTTCGTAGTGAAAATCAGATAATATATTATTACATTATTCTCTTCATGACTATTTTGAGAAATCCGTACAGAACAGACTCCTCATTAAAACAAATTTGGCCTTTATAATATCTTTAAGTTCAAAATAGAAGTCAAATACATGTGGGACTTAACAAAAATTTGTAAAAATTCTTGCCAAAAGATTTTTTTCACAAAGTCCTCAGACAATATTGTTGTGTATACCAGGATTTTTTAAAGAATCTAATCACAGCATACTCAACAGTGGAGAAACGTGCTGTCTAAGTGCCAACGTGGCTCTTTCTTTAATAGGTTGACTCATTCCACTGTAAAGTGACAACACTTTCAGAGGAGCAAGTTCACATTTCCAGGAATCTGCATCCAAAACATACAAAGTTATAGAACTGCTTAATAGCAAGATATTTTCTAAGAATCTAGGAATCTACAATTTTTTACCCACAAGGAATAAGATTACTTTATTTGAAAGTTAGAATTTGGCTTGACTATCTAGTAAAATAGTTGAATATTGCCCTAAAATAATGGTAGACTGAATCAGTAAAAAGTGTTCGTTCATTGTGTAGCATTCATTTATGTTGTCTGTACTGAGCCATCTTGTTTATTTCGGGTGGAATGGAACTCGCCAAAATCACACCCCATCTGAGCCACGCAGTAGCTGGTCATCGGCCCCACTTCCGGATACGCTGCTATGGCGCACAAAGCTGCGTTCCAAGTTAAGATCCTTTCATTTGAAATTTATCTTGACCTGAAGATCTACAGTATTCTCTACAATGATGAATGCATTTTAGAAATCCAGGTAATTTAATAATGGACCAAATATAGACAATCAACTGAAGAGAAGTTTGTAGAATTTAGGAATTTATTTTTAGCTTTAGATCTTGAGATGTCAGGGCAGAAGAAGGGGAAAGAAAAGTGAAGTTGAAATTTTCAGTGCTATATTTTGGTTCTGGGTAACTAGTACACATCTCTAAAACACAATGCATGAACAAAGCTCATGCTGTTTTCAAACTCTTCACAGAGTTGTCAGGCTGGGAAGGACTTTCAGGGACATTGGTCCAGTTGATGTTTGTTCCCTGGTTTCCTTGAAACAGACTTCAGTTCTTTCTTTATTTGGCTGAACAACCTCAATGTTTTCAAGTCTTCTCTAGGATGTGGTTTCAAAATCTCCATCCTAGTTACTTGTCTTAGGATAGACTCTGAAGTTTTTTGCTTTATGGTTTTTTTTAACATGTTTATTCGTTTATATAGTTGGGCTCAGTGTTGCTTACAATCCTAGAGCTAGAGTAGGAGTGGCTTCCAGGGAGAATGGAAGTCATGATACTTCATGTAGGAGGCCAGAGCTCTAAGGGGCCAGCTTGGCACACCCTGCGGACACGATGCGACACTAGCAAACCTATTAAACTCTTCGTCACAGCTGCATGGCCTGGCCATTTCTGTACCCCAGAGGGAAAATGCTATTTCACCACTACATCTCCCTGAAGTTTAGTTACCTGTTTCTTGTTTGGGGTTTTTTACATGGTATTATTAAGTGTAGACTATTATCTAGTGAACATCCTAGTTAATTAATATAGCAGTTATTGTGGCTCAATATCAGCATTGCTGTGCCTTTGTATTTCTGCAGTTGCTATACTTGTATACGCCACTTAAAAAGCACCTTGCCCAAACTGGTTTTTGCCTCAGTAAAGATTCATGACTGAATACCATCTTGGTGTCCAACTTATTTAAGCTAGTCCAACAACCGAGTGAGGATCCGTATTTAAAATGAGATTTGATTCAATGCTTTCCCTCTCAGTTAGAGTGCATGATGCTTTTCTTATTTTATTATAATTCCAAAATGTTTTTGTTCACCTTCTACCACTCATCTCTTTCGCCGCTGCATGATTGCTAAGGCTAAGCTGTTCTTAGGGCCATTGTTGTGATAGCGTCACCTTCAACACAAAGCACACACGCCCCACGTGTGAATTGATGTGGCTTTTTGAGAGGGTTTTGTGAGCGGATATTTGATTTGGGCATTTAGTCTTAATACTCTTTAGTATTGACACCGATTCTTCTGAACAGCTCGTTTATCTTTCCAAGTGCTTTAAATGTGAGGTTTTATTGCAAAACATTAATTTCCCTAAATGTCAAGATTCACTCCCCTTCTCTCCTCTAACATTATGTGTGTGAGACTGTAGTTTGTACAGGTCACTGTAGAGGAAAGCCAAGGTTTGGACTTTCGGCCCATGTTTTAATAAATGTATTTATTTAGGACAGACTGGAATAATAGTGGGTTTTCAAAGGTTTTACAAAGTGCCTCATGCACAGTAGGGGCTGAGCAAATAGTGCTGCTGATTTGGGGTTTTCCTAGTTGCCTGGCTCTCTGTATTTTCCTTTAGTTTGCTGGGATGAATTAGCCTTGCGTCTTTCTTCCTTAAAATCCCAGAGTTGTGCTTTGCTCAGAACTCTCTGCTTGTGGACCTCCTCATTAATATTTTAAAAAATATAATCATTTCTACTATTTTTTAACACTTCTGATATACTCTAAATATTGGCTTCCGGCTTATTAGCACATCTTTTTTTTCAATAACTTCATGCCTATTAAATAAAATACAACCGTTGTAGGCAAGGATCCAGTAAACTATTTAGTCACCCCTGGTCTCCAGTTTTCTTTTTTTATTAGTATCTTTCATTGTTGTTACTTTTATCCTAGCAGTAATGTCTATGTTCATCTGGGAAAATGTAAGCAATATAGATGAACAAAAAGCAAAAAACTAGGGGCTGGGGATTTAGCTCAGTGGTTAGAGTGCTTGCCTTACAAGCACAAGGCCCTGAGTTCGATCCTCAGCACCAAAACAAAACAAACAAACAAAAAACTATAGGTTGCTCATTTTTCTCCCACCCTGAAGCAAGCGCTGTTGGTGTTTATACATGTGCTAATGTATATGAATGTGTACATAGGCAAGAATTAATGGACATAAACTTTTTTCCCATAAAAATAAAATCTACTATTTGGAGACTCCCCCATACCTAATTTTATACAGACATTGTGACCATGCCTCCATGTTGTAAAACACTGTTTCTGGCTGCAGAATGTTTTGTTACTGAGGTGTTTCATACTTTAATTATTGTTGAACTTTTCAGTTGCCTCTGATTGCTACAAACCCTTAAATTCTTATAGCTATGCATGTATCCATTTTTATTTCTTTATATATTTTGGGGGGAGAGGGATTGCTAGCTCAGATTGTGCACAGAGTGGTAATACAGCTTACACTTCTTCTCATCTCCTGTCCCTTTTGTAGACCTCCTGCTTTCACCTAACGAGTCCACCTGCTTCTTTCTCTTTTACCACACGCGCCCTCTTCTCTGTCTTCCAAAGTCTCCATTATGCTTTGAGGAGCTCAAACCGTCTGCTCTTGGAAAGCCCCTTCCAAGACTCTGAACTGTGGGAATATTCCCTTTCCTTGGAGGCTTAATTTAAGCTACTGAAACTTTTCTTAGGGACCCAGCTTGTAAGATTTGCCCTGATTTATTGAGCACTTATCTTATCATGCTTTGTGTTTCTACCACCTTACCAAGCACCTTATTCTATAACTACCAATATAATGCCGATCTTTTTTCATGTGTTTGTCTTATCTGCCCAGCAACAACCTTAGCTCTATGGCACTGACTCTCTAACTTCAAAGATATACCGACTAGGTTAAGTAAACATGTGGGTTTTTTGATTACCTTTCTCTGAATTCTCTCATTCTCTGTTCTTGTCTACCTGAGACACCTCAGAGCACTCAAAGGGTGATTTGGCTTCTTTCACAGCACTTCCTAGGACACCCTCTAGTGGAAGGGCTGTCTCATTGGTGCCTGGTGGGAGAAGCTGCAACATACTGACACTTTTCTCTCTTCCACAAGGGACTCTTTTTTTCACGTTTCAGGATTATAGCAGAGACAAAAATGTGCAGGGAAATAAGCAAATCCAGACTGGACTTGCTCTGCCTTATCTTTTTTATTATCGGCTTGTTTGTAATCTGTCTTTTTTTTAGGTGACAGGTTATTAAGGAGATGGTTTTAGCTCCACATGTAATGCTTCTTTTTCTAGGCAATTGTGCTGTCGTAATCCTCTCCTCCCTTAAAATGGTTACTTGCTAGTCGTAGTAGAAGATATTCTCCACCTTCCAACTGCCCCATTCTACTTCTTTGGTTCACAAAGAAAGTATTCTATTAGGCCTATAAGTATTCTTTGCAAAAACAAAGCTTCATGCCCGGCCTATTCTCTCAATAAGAAATAAAACATTGTTTTCATAGCAGTGCTGATAATAAGGCAGAGTTCAAAGCATGATGAAACATATACTTTTCTAGCAGAGAAAAACCTATAGTTACCTGGCTAATTACCATCACGTGATGGCTGTGTGGATAAATATAGGCTTTTCACATGTGCAGTCTCTGTGTGGGTTTCTTCTCTTTTTTTTTTTCTTTTCCTTTCTTTTTTTGCGAATTGAGAATGCTCATTTTGTTCCCATTGTTTCGTGTTAATGTGTTCAATCAAAGATTTAGAAGAATAAGCAAACATGAAAGCCAGCATTTTAGGGTCGCATCTTTGTGACAACTGTTCTAAATCTCAGTACATAAACATTATATTGTAGAAAGATCGTGGACTTTAAAATAAGGCAGACCTGAAATCCCTGTTCTATAGGCTGATGATCCGAAAAGGTGATTCTGCTTTGGTTGTTTATCTATAACACGGTGTTAACAATAGTTGTCTCACAGGACTAGGGAAGAGTAGATTAGATCAGGTGTAGGAGGGCACCAAACACACAGTAGGGCCACTTATTCAACAACACTAGTTTCCTTTCATCTTTCTTTTAGAAAACAAACCTTCTTTTCTTCCCACAAAAAAAACTAAGCTGGACAGTCACAACATAAAAAGGATACCAAGATAAAGATAACAGCAGCAGTATGTGATCTTATCCATTTAATTCACAAACATTCAAGTTGTCTAATAGAAGGCGTTGAAATTGATTCAAAGTTAAATAAGACTGATCTCAATTCTCTAAAAATCTCTTGAAGGTCATTTTGAAGTGCTTTTAATGTGCATTTAAATGTTCTATGCTACAAATAAATAAATAAATAAATAAACATTCTATGCTAAAATTTACCTAAGTATGCATTGTCCTGCAAACCATCTGCTGTCACACTTCCTCTGAGCACTCTTAGATCATAATTAACAGCTGATCCTGATTGGTTAGAAATTTGGAGTCCAGGAATTCCAAATGTACTTTCGATGATCACATGTAAAACGTGTACTGCTGGCCTCCTCTGATTCTTCTCTGGCTGATCTGGCCAGTCTTGTGGTTTGTCGGATCTGTATGGGTGGGCGTGTAAATATGCTTGTGTGTTTATGGGATGGTTCACAACTGGAAATCTCTTGCCCTTGAGGTGTTTAATTATTCTGAAAGAAACAAAATTGCACCAGTGTGTATGCGTTGTGTATTGTTTTTTCTTGGAGGTTATGAGCAACAATTTGTGTACATTAGAATAACCTATGTCATCTTGCATAACAAACATCTCCAGAATCTTAGTGACTTAACAAAGGCTTGTTTTGGTTAGGTAAGCAGGGTTCATTGTGATGTACAGAAGTCAGGAGAAGAGATTTTCCCTCCATGGTGGCTCAGCATTAGACTTTCCGTGCCAATATGTGCCCCTAGACTCACACAGCCGAGGGATGGAGGTGAGGGGTTGAGAACTTGCAATTAAATGTTTACACTCATTAATAACTAGCAGTAACATATATCACTTTCAATGCATATTTCATTAATCAATTAGGTGATTAATTTCATAGCCATGCCTTACTTCAAGGAGATGGAAATATGTAATCCTACAGAATTCTTGGAATGAGAAGAGAATTAGATGCTAACATTAGTAATAACTCACGTGTGCATTTAGGATAATATGAGTATAGTATAGTCATAAAGTCTCAGGTTTGAAATGAGCTACAGATAATCTCATTACAAGATTCTAATTATGACATTTTTCCTGCATCTATTTCGTCTTAAATGTCCTCTGCAGAAATCTCTATTAGTTGACTTTTTAATATTTTCAGTGATTGGGAACTCATTACTTAATGTGACAGTCCTATTCCATTTCCAATCCATTACTTTGTTAGAAATTCTTTGATAAATTAAATTTGAATGTGTGGTTTATAGCATAAATCATTGTTCTCAGTATATACTATTTTCCCTAGTTCTTTCCTTATAACAGCATAGAACAAATGAGTTTTTTCTTGTTCTTGATCACATTTTAAATATTTGAAAACAGTTGTGAAGCTTTTATAGTATCTCTGTCTCCATCCCCAGTTTTCCCTTCTTCAGGGCAAATACCAGTAGCCCCAATCGCACATTCCTCATAGCATGTGATTTCTAGTTCTTTCACCTCCTTGGTGGCTCTTATCTAAAAATCTAAGTTGTCTCTGTCCTCCCAGAATATAACTATATTTTTCTCTTTTTAAAGAATAGGTGATACTTCAATCTGTTTTTTCCCTTAATTTTACTTTTTTTACATTTTCCCCTTAATTTTTATGCATGTAAAAATTTAAGCCGTACAGGAGTAAAAATCTTTCATCTCCACTTCTCCAGGTCCACTCCTCCTCCCAGAAATAATGCACTGCCAACAGGTGATGGTTATTCCTCCAGTTTGTGTGTGCTCACACGTGTGTGTTTGTGCGTGTAAATTGTTTTGCTAAGAAATCAGGATCTTACTGTGTGCATATTTTACAGCTTGCTCTTGTAACTCTTCAACAGTGATCTAGCACTCTGCCGTTGAGTAGAGAGCCACTCACCACAAATAGCTAGTGAACACTTGAAATGTAGCTACTGTGACCGAGAGTCTGCATTTTAAATTTTATTTAATTTTAATTAATTTCATTTTAAAATTAAAAACTGAAGCAGTGTACTTTTTTTTATTAAACACAACTCTTGTCTCAGTGGCCATATGTATCATTTTAACTATCAAATATTTAGCGTGCAAAATGGATGTACTGTCAGTGGCAAACACACCCCAGATTTCAAAAAATGAAGCATAATGGAGAATATGTATCTCACCAACAATGTTTACACTGATCACATGTTGGAATAATAGTTTTCATATATTAGATTGAATAAAATATATTAATTCATTTGACCTTTTCCTTTAAATTTTTTAATGTGGCTATGAGAAAATTTAAATTATGTATGTTGTTCATTTTCTATTTTTGGACACTGCCGATGAGATTTAGACAAATTCAACGTTTAGCCCAAATTTTCTTTTTGACCTGGAATCGCTGTTTTGCCTACTGAGTGCTTCATAAAGCTAGAGCGTTATATTCGCTGCAGAATGGCTCAGTCCTCGTCCTCGGGAGGTCACAATGTAGTACGGCAGACAACACGACTGGGCTGTAAGACAGACTTCAGCCACCGCGTGCTTGAGCGAGGAGCAAAGTGTGCCGGAAGTGGGGCGGAAGGTGCCGGAAGCGGGGCAGAAGGTGCTGGAAGCAGGGCGGAAGGTGCCAGGGAACTTGTCAGTGAGCCAACCTGCAAATGCTTGGTGAGCAGGAACTTTGACCTGTTTCTTTGCTAACATCTTATACATCTGAGTTTTTGGTAAAAGTGAGGAAATTCCCTTCTTTGTGCTCTTTCTATTCTGCCAGAATATTACTAGAAATGGAAGTGCGCATGGTCATCTCAGACTTAGATCTTGTTGAAGGGCCTACTCATCCCATTAGGAACTTGGCTTAGATCAAAATTGGCTTTCCAGATAGAAATGTGCGTTGGATGCTGCATACTGACCTTTCATTGTCTCTGATAAATACTTAGTAGTTCAGATCCAGGCTGTCAGCCTAGCAGAAGAAAACGTGTACTGTGTATTCCTTGTTGAACTTCCTAATATTCTGCCAAAGCTGTAGCACTTCACCAAGAAAGCATTCTGGAGCGTTGAAGGCACAATACTGAAGCTCAAGCTCTCTCTTGATTTATTTAGACTGAGTGAACTCCATTTGTTTCCAAACTGTGAAGACTCCTTGTGCTTATCAGTGCAAACTCTAGCAATAAAAGGCTATTGTTTGAATCTCAAAATATTAAGTCCTTTAGCTTCTCATTGGATGTCCTTCATTCATCACAGTAATATTTTCATATAGTATCATATTCTTAGGGTATAACCTACAAGATAAGAGAAAAGTTAGCAATTTTCGATCACAAATGATAGAGCTTTTCCGTGAAAATGTCAACTTTCTGCCCAGTTACATTATTCATGGTTGCAAATGGGACTAGTGTGGTTAATCAAATCAATTCATATAAAACAATTTCTCCCCAAGGCAATGTTATTGGTGGATCTCATAAAATCATAGAATTCATCTTGGGCAGAACTTTCTGGCTGAATAAAATTTCTGTCACATCTCTGTTCTGGGAGTGAGGGTAGGGAGGGTATAAAATCTGTACTATATACACTGATGCAGGGTTTGGCAGGTGGTATATGGATAATTGTCCTCTTTACCTCTACCAAAAAAAAAAAAAAAAGAACAAAAAACTATAATTCAGGCTATCAGTCAAGTGTCTGGATGTTCTTCTGGGAAATAACCTGAGTCATGGGTTCTTGATTAGAAGCTGCTGGATACATTTTCGTGGGGATGGCACCCCTTCCCAAATCTGCACTGCAGAATTCTGTATGTAATCTAAAATATGTGAACACTTTTTCTCAGATCACTCATGACATTCATCTGATTCTGAAAGGGGTCTATAATGATTAAAAGGTTATGAAATACTTCTTAAATGCCTAATTATCAGTACTCCTCTCCCTAAAAAGCTACTCAAGCATTTCAGCGAAGTTTTATATTCTGTATTTTCCCAGTAGTCTGTGCACGTGTGATAAGGCAAACAGACAGCTGGATTTGTCTTCACCTTCTGAGGGGGGCACAGACATCACGGGGAGCTAAAGAACCCTATGAATTCTGCCCCTAAAACATTGACAGGGGTTGGGGATTTAGCTCAAGTGGTAGAGCACTTACCTAGCAAGCTCAATGCCCTGAGTTAGATCCCAGAACCCCCCCTAAAATAGTAGAGAAAATAAAAGAAAACATCTACATCCACAAAATTTGAATGACATTTGAAAATATTCCTGAGTCCCTTCCTGAAATCAGTCCCCTTGCCCTCAGTTAAAGACTGCTGGTTGATTCCCTTTGAGAGTACTCACCTATCCAGCTGTGAAGGAGCAAAGCAAGGGTGACGTGTGTCCACTCATAAGGCTGGTGGGATTCCACTTGCAGACAGAGTTCCTGCATGGGTGGGAGGAAGGCCTGCCTCTCGGAGTGTCTCATATATTTTTCTTTTGTACTTTCAAGTTATAAAATATGAAGCTGCAAGGGTAATCAGCGACTTTCTTGGTGGAGTGTGCCAGGAGGCTCACAAACAGTGGGGAGCCTGTGAAGACACTTGGGGTAAAAGCACAGCTCCTTTTGTAATGGAAATATATTTTCTCTGGCTTAATTTTTACACATCAGGTTCCATTAAATGCTTACGGATTCTTTTGAAAGTCTTTTGTCTCTTCTAACAGCAAAATGTTTATTATGTGAATCAATCTCACATTCAATATTCTAAATATTTGTAAAACAATGAATTTTGTCTGTTAAGCATACTGCATACTGTTTTTGGTCTAAAGTTGGCCTATTTCTATGAACATGATTTGAAGCCCAAGATGAAAAAAAAAAAAAAACTACTTAAAGAGAAAGAAATGAGGGTTCTCCAATCTTTCAACCCAAGACATTTTGTGGCATGTAGTAGGTGCTCAATGTATGTGTTGGATGAATGAATGAGTAACTAGTTCTAAATCATATACTTAGAGGCAACGTAATACAGTGGTAAGAGCTTGGAAGTCTGGCAGGCTTGGACTTGAACCCTAGGTCCCAAATTTCTAGCGTTATGACCTTTGACAACTTGCTGAGTTTCAGTTTCTCATCACCTATAAAATGGGTATATAATTCTACCATTGTGATTTTGTAGAATTTAATAACATATTGAATTCCGGGTGCATAGAAAAGTGTTAGGTGCAATAAAGCATTTGGTAAATGATAGCATTACTAAAGTCTGTGGCCTTAAATTAGGATATCTTAGATTTTAGTCATTTTTAAACCAACTTCACAATTTTTACCATACTGATAATTGACAATTTTATTACTTACTTAATTTTTCATTAAGAAAACTGCTATTTTACATCAATAATTTTGCTCTAAAAAGGAAATTTTTTAGCAGTACTGTAAGTGGAAAGCCAGTATGATTTGCTATAAATAATCCTGAAAATAAACATGTAATTCTTAAAAAATGTTCATCCATGCACCACCTAAAATTGACTTGCATACCACTAGTGTATACCACAGTTAAATTCATTTCCTTTAAGGCTTTTTTCTTGGGCAAGAGCCTCATCTAGGTCAGTGGTAGCAATGAGATGTTTTGGGTCATGCAGGCCTTCTGTCAACAACGGGCTGTGAAGGGCTGGACCAGTTGCTCGTACCAAATCTATAGGCTCAGAAGTACAGCTGCCTCACAGATGTGAAGTCTGAAATAGTCCACTATACTCCTGCCTCTTTCTGGATCGGCCACAGTGTTCACTGAATGCGAGCGGGTTAAATGTTGTAGGGCCAGTGGGATAAAGACATGAGCCTTACCTTCAAGATGCTTGGACTCTTACGGATGGTTCAACACTCAGCTTCTGATTAGGACTGCGGATCTAAGAATCTCAGTTTGGGCAGTTTGTATATATACAGATCTCTATAGGGTAAGGAAAAGTGTCATTGCTCTTACCACCCCAAATAATTATTGCATAACCTTGCAAAACTGAGTCCTGGGTAAAACTAGTTTCCATAGAAATTTACCTCATCAAAGGTGATTTACTGAGCCTGAATCCTTCACATTGTTTAGATTGGAACAAGTCACTTGCCTGAGCACTGAGCTTCAGCTAAGCAAAAAGAAATAAACACTGCTATACAGAAGAGCGTCCTTTAGCAGCATGCAAAAAAACTACAACCAAAAAAAACTAAGGCAAAAGCTCACATCTGTGTTGTGTTGCTTAATTGGCAAAAGCTGAAGCCCCACTGAATGTAGGCACATCATCTACACGATTCTCCTAATCGTTTAAGTACATGTGCCATGTTTTCAGGTGCTCGTTAATGACTCGCCGTGCACATGGCTGATTAGAATATTACATGTGGCTGGAGAAATGGGTCTGGATCCATCTGCCAGACAGATCCAAGAGTGGGGAAGGCCATCTTCCATTTGACTGTGCTCCACTCTGTCACACTGCGAAAGAAAAAGATAATTCAGCCCAGTATTCTGCTGTTGGCTTGAGATACCACCATTCTGAATACAAACACTGTAAAGACAAATGAAGCAATAAAAGAATAGTAATATAAAACACCAGACAAATGAACTGCTGAAGTTTGTGCTAGAATAATTTTTCTCATACATAGCCAGTACCTCAGTCCATTGACTAGAAGTATTAGTTGTCCATTGAAGTTGTCCCAAAGCGTTTATGGTCTCAGAGTAAATGATTGGTAAGGATGACTTACAAGGCTATAAATACATGGAAGGGATTTGGTGATATCGCAACAAACCACGAGAGAAGCTAGAGTGGTTTCTAATGTTAGTAGAACCTCAAGAAATATTTGTAGCGTATTTGGAGCACCACAGCGGGAGGGTTGCACCGGGGTGAGCGTGAGACTGGTGTTTTATCACAGAACAAGCAGCTCTCCTGCATTTGGACTAGTGGGAGCATCCTGACTGAGGTCAGGCCCTCCATTTGTGTAACTACTTGCCACATCACAGTTTCGCTCTTGATTTCTACTCTGGTTCCTGGGGTTCGGGAGACTTTAGTCCCCCTGACTGCAAGTATTTCTTGAGCTCCTTCTCTGTGTACTTACTGCAGGGTACCCCACACAAAGTGCTGGGAAAGATACCAGCTGTGTGGCCCAAATACTTATGGGCCTTGGTGGGATTAGCAGCAGTCACTTAAAAGAGCTTACACACAAGGACCCGAAGGCCTGGTATGAAAAACATGGCCAGCATCTGCCCCAGAGTAATTTCATTTGGGCGCTTTACCGTGGTCCTCAAATCTCTTTTAGATTTGCACCTTTCCTGATTTTGAAGTCTAGGGTCAGATAACTGAGTCCAGCTCACTGGCTGATCAGACGGTGGGGTGTGGAATGGGCACATTAAGAACTTGAGGTCACAAGCAGCACCAGTCAGAATGGACACAAACCTCCAGGCTAGAACAGCAACCAGGGACCCGACGTGTGCCAGGAGTTAACCATTCAGCACCTGGACTCTGGAGCCTGCCGGGTTTAGCCTGGTGTGGACAGGCTGAGGGGCGGCCTCCCCTGCCCACCTGGTGTCAGCGAGTTAACACAAGATTTCATTCCATCTAGATTCTGCTTGCAGTTTACTGCAATCCCACCCTACAATGCTTAACTGAATAGTGCTCTTCAAAATGCACCAACTAAAAATAGTTTCATCTGCAGTGTGAACATAGTTTCATATTTATACTAGCATCTGGCCTAAGGAATTGAATACTCCATTCTTTAAATAGCTTCACTCCAGCTTTGGAATACTATGAGATGAAAATCTCCCCCAGTCAAACACCTTGTTTACATAGCCGTGTTTAAACACAAACAAGCTTCCTTCTTAATATGCAGAAGGATATTAACTTGGGAGTTGATGGTGCTTCAGGGTTGTCTTTTCGGGAAGTGGAATAAGAGGATAGGGTAGAGAATAAATTTAAAATACATTCATTTAGTAAAAGATTTCAGAGACATCTACTACGTTTAAAATTTTGTATTTTCCTAAATTTGATCTACAAACATGTCCAGCATGTGTGTGGATTTGGAGTGCCTTTTATACCATCGTACATGAAGTCAGTTACAATGAATTTTTCAGGCTGAAAAATTTATGCTGCTGCTAATGCCCAACAATAATAGAAATATAAGCCTAGATACACTTTAACTTTTTCTACCAGCAAATGCTTTGGGGCCGGAAATCATTTGCCAGCAGGCAATGAATGTACTTTTGTTGGTCTTAGGGGGGTACTAATGGTTAGTCCTCATGAAGAAAAATGTGAAAATAACATGCTAAAAGGTAAACATTACGAATGGATGGCTAATGATTAGCTGTTATAGTCCAAAGGGGTAGGATATGTTTTTTATAGTTTTATGACCCTTGCCCAGCCTTTATTGAAAGAACATTGTATATTCAGAATTATATATTTCAAACCTATACCTCCTTTGAACCTCCTTCTTTAAAGATAATAGAAAACATTCTCCACGTTCCTTAGTGTGTTGGAGAGACAGAATTTTAAATGTGTACTGGTTTTAACATTCTATTAAAGAAGAGGAACAGACAATTGTTTTTCAAAATCCAATTTATGAACCTACAGAGTGGGGATATCATAATACACCTTTAACCTCTAGCAACGCCAGCCATCCTGAAAAGAAGGAAATATTCAGGGCACTAAGATCACTTTGTCAAGCAGGTGTGTTAACATTCAGTGTGTAACCGCTACAGTACGGTCAAAATATGTCCCTCTCTGAAGTGAAATGGCTTTTGTGCATAGAGTCCAATCCACAAAAAATAATTATTTTTTCTATTTAAAACAAAAAGTGGTCTTTTGGAGTCCCTATGGGTTCTAGTTTTACAACATAGATGAACTACTGTAGTAAATAAAAGAATGGCAATAGATCATTGGCCACTGAAATGTTAACATAGGGGTATATCTGAGAAGTAGAAACATAAAGGCAACTTTTTAGTCATCAATGTTAAAATTAGATTTGAGTCCATAATCCTAAGAGGTAGGCGGGCATGGGTTGCTTTTCACAGTCAACAGAAGTAAGTGCTTCATCTTCACTAAGGTTGTATGTATTCTTCAGGAAACATTGAAATGTCTTAATTTAAGCATCACTTTCAGTTTTTACCAGTGAGACTTTCCTAGATAAAAATCGAATCTCATTCTAAATCATCCTTTTAAAATGTTTTTCTCCATTACGAATGCAATATATTTATATTGCAGAAAGTAAAGATATGCAAAGAGAAAAAATAAAAATCATTCCTAGTCCCACTACCCAGAGGATACTACTTTTAACAGTTTAATTCCAATTTACTATTTTTCTTGATACTAAGACGCCCCTGGTTGTAATGATGCATCATTGACTTCACAACAGCTTTTGGGGAAAAAGAAACAATTTCATTCCAGGTATGTAGATGATTTTAAGATACATACTGATTTGAGAAAATTAGAAAGCGGTGAAGAGGACTAGGGAGGATATTTTCGAATCTACCTTAAAGGACAGCTCTGGACTTCTTTCCTGAAAAGCCGTGCTTCTCCATGGAGTCCTAGCTTCCCTAGCTAAGACTCCCCTGGTCTGATTCTTGGAATTTTAATTAAATCTAATCCCATTTTATATTCATCACAGTAATCCTTCCGCTGTTCTCCCAGTCCCACTGAGCTTCCTCACCTTGGGTAACTGTGGATTTTCTTTATTTGCATGCTCTGAATTTTAGGAAGTTCTTCTCTTTTTTTAATAGTAGACCAAATACTGTGGCTCCCCACCGGGATCAGTTCCCTTGAGGCACGCCACAAGATAAAGGTATAATCTCCCACCTGAAAGTCATCTAAATATTTTCAAGCAGTTCTCTGCCACTTTCAAGAGTTCCTGAAATCCTCCTGGTTCTTCTGACATCTTCTGATTTCTAGGTTAAACATTTCCTGCTGCTTTCAAGTTAGACTATTCCTTACATTTCCCTTTCTGTGTTCATTTTAAAATACTGCCAGCAGACCGTATTTGTTGTCTAACCAGTGTATGGTTTAATAAGAACTATGACATTCTTCATTGCAGACCTGTATTTCCATGGATTCTGCACGTATTTTATGGTTGCTTACTAGCAATACTCTTTATTGGCTTATATATAAATCATGGTTAGCTAAGAAGAGGCCTTTTTTTTTTCAAGTCTGCTGTAGGTGTAGGACTGCATTTTCCCTTATTAGATGTAGTATTATTCACTTTTAGGCCATTTTTCAGCCTTTTAAGTACTTTTGCTCTTGGCTCACATGTTTGGATTATAGCTTCTGACTGAGTCATCTACAAGTTTGAGGAGTATTCTGTATCTTTACTCCAATAAAATTCATTAAGACAAGCAACCACCAAATACAAACAACTCATCATTTGGATATTACTATATTTCCACTCAAATTTCTTTTTAAGGTATCCCTTCCTACCTTGATTCCAGGCATCTTACAGGAAGAAGTTTATCTTACTGGTCAATATTAATAGTATCCAAAGCTCTCAGCTCAGAATAAATTTTTAATTGATCCTTTGGCTGTTAGTGAATCATGTGTCTACCTTGCTTACGTTCAACTACCCCCACAATTCTTTGCACACAAGTAGCGAGGAAATGAGTGGTATGAGAGAAAACAGTGACATGCACCTTAAAGCAAAAACAAAAAAATCCTTTTCTTGCATTATGTGTTTTATTATAGAATACAAGAAGAGTTGCTTGATGGATAAATTCTCATCTTCCAGCTAGATAATTTATACTGTGTAGACAAATTCCCCCAAACATTTAGGTTTTCCCTTTCCAGGCATGTGTTTTACTGTAATATAGACACCGTTTCCACAGATACATTTCTGGCCTGAGAATGTTAATGTCTCTGTTAATGTGTGTGCCATTTAAAACAGAAAGAGTAATGCTGCCATTTTATTCCAGCCGAGGATTGGAGGTATAGCTTGATGTGTGACCTTTTGGTTTGGATATTCTTGGTGCATCCATGTAGACCATCTGTTTGTACATTCTTACATTTACCTATTTGTCTACCTATCTATCCATCTATCTATCTATCTACCTATCTATTTATTGGTTTATTCAGTAATAATTACTTAAAGGGTTATTTTGTCCAGGCTCCATTAGACTTTAGGTTTTTAGAAAGATTCTTGAAAATGCTAATTATTGTTATCACATAGTGGTATTGAGGATGGCTCATTTTATGAAAATTATCTAGGTTACAATTTGTAGATCCATAAATATACCCAATCTAATGTTTCACAATAATAATACATTTAACATGGCAGGTCAGTCCACACACGTCTCTATATAGTTATGTGTGTGTGTGTATATACAAATGCGTGTGTGTATATATGAACACACAAGCAATAGTTTCGCCAAACAATATTGACCCCTCTAAAGGTGATGTACCCCGACATTTTCTATTATATTCCTTTTTTGGTAGAGCCATATTCATTTTTTAAAGTTTTTTTTGTCATTATATGTTTTTGATACATAATGCTTTTTGTAACTTTGATCCTGGGGAATCGGTACATATACACAGCTCATCTTAATCATTTTTATTTTCCCTTCCCTTCCCCATGTTCCACTCTCCCGTTATCTCCAGATCCCTTTCCCATGCTTAAAAAGTGTACCTTTTCTATTCTTTCTTTTTTTTTAATGCTAGTCACAACTCACTTAATGGGTTTTATAATCCTACTAATGTACTACAAATCTGAGTTTGGAAAACAGTGACCTACAAGAAATCATTTTGCAGAATGTCTTCTTTCTGATTAAGCACACTATTTCCAAACTTTGCTAAGTGTTTACAGATTTGAATTTGGCTAATTGTTCCTTAGGTTTTCCCAGCCCTTTCACAACTCCTGCAGAATTTGCGTTTCTTTTCCACAGTCTAAAAGCGAACCCTTTTAAGGTGTCCTATTTCGGAGGCACCATAACTGGCACAATTCAGTGCTCTTTTTGTTAATCTAATATATTGTCATGTGTAATTAAATTGTCCATGTCTAAAACAGGAGGAAAACCCTACAGTAAAGTCCATTTATGCTTTAATGCTCCTGATTTTTCAAAATGAACGGACAGGCTTGTTGCTGCTCCCGTATTCAGTGTTTTTAAGGAGTCCATCTTTTAGGCATTGTCTGAATTGGTGTTACTCCTTAGTGGACAGAGTGATCATTTCCTGCCTCTTCACCCTGGACCTGAGAAACTGCTTTCAACATCCCAAAGACAAAGAAAAGCTGCTATTTATAGGCTACGTGTGGTTTCTAAAGTTCTAACCAAAGTGAATAGAACAATAACAAATTGCTTTCACATTTCTGCCCATAGAATTGTTTATTTAGCATTTTCTGTAAAACAAGAGACCTTCCGTCCACATGAAAAGACTGTATTTTGATTGCCTAGGAGATTCGAAATGATTTCTAATCTTGCCACAACTGTCTTCTGCTGTATAAATGAAATGTTTCATTTTTCAAAGAGGCTGTCAGGCTTTTCTGAAGACAGTTCCTTCACTGCTCTGCACTTCCCCACCCCCCAAAAATAAAGTGCTTTGCTTTGTATTTTCCGAGAGAACAATAGTATTATTTTTTATATTAGAAGATATGATTTTCAGCAAGTCTTAAAATGCTTATTTGCTAGTGGTTTCTTTGTTTCGTAGAGTTCCTCATAGGAATATTTTCTTTCATTCACTTACTACCAAGAGTTCACAGTTTTGTGCACTCATCAAACAGGACAGAGGCCCTCTGGATAGGGAGAAAGAATTTGTACCTAAAATATGCGTACTGCTATATTTTGAGGGTCACAGTAATAAGCATCTACGACAATGCTTTCCTTTGTTGAAAAAGGCTGGTTTTGTTGGAGTTGTTTGTTTTGTTTTGATTTAGTTTGGTTTGGTTTTTTTTTTTTTTTTTTTTGGCAGTACTGAGGATTGAACCCAGAACTTTCACATCTTTTTTTTTTTTTTTTTTTTTTAATTTTGGGATGGAATCTGGCTAAGGCTGAGCTCGAACTTGTGATCCTCCTGCCTCAGCCTCCCAGAGTGCTAGGATTAGAGTCATGTACCACCATTCTTGACTGACAGGTCTTTTTGACAGCTGGGCAAACCCTAACAAGAGATCTGCCATTTCATCAAAGTGTTGAGGAGGGAGGACAGAGTCAAATGTATTTTTTTCTGACTGTTGATCTTAGCATATTCAAATTATTAATATACTCCTATGCCTGCGTGGCTTATCTCTAGACCTGCTGCGAGTAGGAAGGAACTCAGTTTTTGTTACTGATGTTATTGGGTTGGTGGGATGGATGACTGGTCTCGCAGACAGGGGGTAGAACCCAGGGTGCTATCGCTAAGCCATACCCCCAACCCTGAGGCTGGCTTTTAAAATAACATTTGACCTAACCAATTTTCACTCAAGAATTACCATATCCTATTGTCTCCCAATCAGAATAAATTGACATTTCCCTCACTCAATTTACGAGGTGCTTTAATTTTGTTTATAAATAGCTGTATGATTCTTCTAAAGCTGCTTTTTATTTTTCCTTTTGCCTTAAAGGCCTTGATTTCCATGCTAAGTTACCTGACAAGATTTCCTCTCTCCAACTGATAAATACAATAAAGAGGTCTTAGTTTTCATAATTATGCTTAAAGCATGGGAAGAATCAAGCTTTTAAGCGTGCAGTGGCCTGCCACTATGAGAGAGTGACTAATATCTGAACAGAAAAAAAGAGTTAGCCAGTCCATTAATTATGTTCGTGTGCTCAGGTCTCCAAGATGCATTTAATCAATATATTCTGCCTTGACTAACCATATTCAAATACTTGAAACCCTGACTTATAATGTGAAATTCAGACATACTTACAAATGCCAATAGCTTTTATTTAGAGTCAACATTTGATGAAAAAGCTCTTACTTAAATAAATTGACTTCGAGAACAAGGATGAGAAAAGAAACATAATTCATTCATTTTATAATTGTCCCTCCCCACTGTAGACCTTTGCCTTTGGCATGTAGTCTTTAACAATAATCTATGGCTAGATATAGTCAAGGCCTTGGAGGAATACTAAGGTGAATTCAATTTGGATAACACTTGAGAATTCCAGTTAAAACAAAGTCAGCTCCAATCTAAAATACTCTGTAATATAGACAAAGGAATTGTTATTATAGATTAAATGTATGTCGAAGATATAGGAGGATTATTGTGTGTGTTTCAGATGTAATTTCATGCCTGAGAATTTACATTGAAGGAAAAATGGTCTGGATCCCATTAGCAAGGGCCCTGTTTTGCTGTCAGTTTAATTAAATGGAAACTGCTGGCAAGCGTGCTGAGGAGGTTGATAGAAGCAATAGTATTTTGTATGTTGGAACAGGAAACTGTTAGGTCTTCCAGTTTGAAAAGGATACAAAAATGAAACCTGTGATTCATTTTTGTTTACAAACTCCCTCCTAGTTTACAATGACCTTAGTGATAAATTAACTGCAATAAGTTATACATATTGTGCAGGACAATGGCTTGATCGCAAGATATGAAAGGTTAATCTCTAATGAAGAAGGTAGAACTTATTTTTATATGGCTTTTCCCCTAAACAATGGATTCTTCAACAAAGTAATTGTTTCCTTTGGTTTATTTTTCTATGAGTAGAGGGGGAGGGATGTTAGCTTGCTTTTGAAGGGAGTGTGTGTGTGTGTGTGTGTGTGTGTGGTGTGTAAGTAAAACAAAGGAAAGGAGGAAAAAAAAAAAAAGAAAGAAAAGGGGAAAGAGTAAAATAGAGACCCTGAAACAGTTATTTATCTGTTAAGTGTGTTTGGCACCCCGCCTTTTGGCTGAAATTTTTGAGAGAAACATATTTGGTTTACTTTAATGGGCAAAAGCTCTGAACTTCATTTGTAGGAAAAAAAAAAAGCATGTTTTCTTTTCCCTTTTTTCAGTTCGGTTTATTATATCTTGACATTCTGTCTTGTAATTGAATGGTAATTCTGGATTTAGAGAGAAGAAGGAAATTTAAGACCGTCCTCCTCCTCCTCCTCCTCCTCATGTTTCAGAGAAAAGGACTAGCTGATCTCAGAGTTTTATCTTTCCACAAACACCCTTTGAACTGGCACCAAAAAATAATGATTGTTTAATTTTGCTGAAATTCCGTAGCTGCTGTCTTTGTACCTTGGACTTTACCGAGAGTTGTTGTTATGTTTGTGCCTATGCTAATAATGTGAAATCAGTATGTGCTATTGGAAAAGAATTTTCAATCTCTGTTTTAAAAAAACCAGGCAGGCAGTGAAGGTATATTACATTGCTGCGGTGGACACCGGACATGTTTTAGCAAAACCCATAAAATCGTATATCATAAAAGGTGAATGCCAATGTAAACTATGGAAATTATTAATAACATATCAATACTGTTTTACCAGTTATAACAAATGGACCACATTAATATACAATGTTAATTTTTAAAAATGTTTTGCAAGAAGAAACTAACAGGAAAAATAAAAATAGAGAAGATATGCAGGGGCATGTACACCTAAATTGAATTTTTTCCCTAGCTTCATGCAGCTATTTTACGGTCGTTATTCATTAAATATACATATTGTATTGTCATCTCTTTGTGAGGTATGTAGAAGGGGATTTAGAGTTAAAAAAACTCTAAAAGTTGGGCGTATTATTTCAAAAATATAAGAGCAAATATATGAACCATCCAATATTGAAATATTTATGTGGGATTATTTTCTTTCTCTCTGTCCACATTTTTGCTTAATCTCTTGTGCTTGTGCTTATTTTGCTATTGTAAAATTAATGCATACTTACCATGTTAAGACGGATACAAAGAAACAGAAAGAAAAAATTCAAGTTGCGCATAATGCCATAATACTTAAATAACTAGTGTTACTTATTGTCTATAACTTCAGAGCTTTTTTTTCCTGCCTATATGTGAGTTTTTTTTAAATTATCTTTATCTCTGGTTTTATGTCATGCTTTTTATTTTTGGAAAACTCTTAATGTGCTCTTCTACACAGCAGATAGTCATCTGCAGAACCATTTTACCACATTTTACTGACATTGGGTTTTTCCCACCTTTTGATTAAACGAACTCCAGGGAAATCCTCAAAGCTATATTGTTGTATCCTTGATTACTTCCTCAGGACGCATTTCTAGAAGTGGACCATGTGGGGTCAAAGCAGAATTCTGAGGCCTTTTTCGGGTGTTGGTCTAAGTGTAAACATCTTCAGAATTAGAATATTGTCTATAATGAAAATCCCCCAATGCTTGGCATTTCTAAAGACAATGTAAAATGGATAAATTTGTCATCAAGTCTCAAGAGAAGATGAACTTAGATATAAGTAATCTTAGGCAGACTTGTACTTTGCATGGAGAACACAAAGATACCCAGAGACCCGGAGTTCCATCCCCAGCCCTTAGACTAAGTTGGGGAAGACCAGCCCAACTTCTAGACAGCTCCTAACCATTCCCTTCTCCACCCGCAAAAACTTTCCACAGCACCCTTAGTCTACATACGAACCAAGACTTCCGGGGGAAGAGGCACACCCACTGCCTTTTAGAATGCCATAACTCCATATTATGTGTATGTAGCGTGTGTGTCACTGGACTCACAGATGGACCTGGGGGGACCTGCGCTAGAGAACCAGCCATGTGATAGTCTGGAACATCTGTGAAAGGGTTAACCTGAAAGGCTGTCTCAGCCAATAGCATTCGTCCTGATGATGTCAGAATGGTGATGTCAGAGACTCCAGGGTGTCTTTATGAAATCTGTTAGAACTGGAACATTCATTCTACTTTTGGTGGTTCTTTGTTAGCATAACAAAATAAAGATAAAGTGAAGTTTTAATAAATAAAGCTACGTTTAAGACCCTATGCTCCTGAAGATTATTATTTTTAGCCACAGTTAGATTAACATGAAGAAACACACACAGAGAAACACACACACACGCAAGTGTGTGTGCACACCCATGTGCTCCAGGTGCCAGAGTGAAAATCTGGGGGCAGAGGGATTGTACGTGCTATTGATTTTCTCTGAGTGTAATTTTATCTAAAAAGTATGGTTTACCAGCCATTGGAGACTGGCCTTTAAGGCCAATAAAAAGCTTTGGTTGGTCCTTAAAATTAAATGAAATATTCAGGCAGCTAGTTTATTTTAATTTCTCTTCTTTTCCACTTCATGACAGCATTTCAAATAATTAGGTTGATTTATGATTACAGATAGTTTTAAGATGTAGGATGCTTTCACAGCGCAGAGCTGGTTTATTGTATCTGGCCTTATCCAATTATAAAATCGGAGTTTAGTCGTGTAATGATTCTTTAACTAAAATATCAATCACCGCGAATGGACTTATGCGATGTATACACTGTGAGGCTATTTTGAGCGTCTCTCTCCCAGGCACCCTCACATCTGAATATGCTTACTTGGCTTTACTCCTTCGCATGTAAGAACACATGAAACTTTGGCTAAATTTAGCCTCCTGAGTCTAATGCACATGCTTGGTGACAGCAAAGAGGGAGGTTTTGATGACGAGCAGGATATGATAGACTAGAGTAATTATTTCCGCAAGAAAATGAGCATCCTACATTATTTGTACAAATAACACGAAGTGATATTTGGCTGTGCTGTTGTAATGCAACAGTAAAGATCATATTTAATTTAAAACAGTGTCCCCAGGGTCTTCGTTTTTATTTAGAACATTTTTGGCTACTAAAACAAACTTGATTTGCTGCTAAGGTTAACAACAGCATTTTGAAGGAGAGAGAGACAGAGGGAAGGAGGGAGCGAGCTAGGGGAGGAGACAGAGAGAGAAAGAGAGAGCAATGCAGATCTTCTCCTCCTTCTCCATTAACTCTAACATTCCAGAAATCACGATAAGGGCATGTGGGACAGGAATGTTGAAATAAGTCGTTTTTGAAACAAGTCGCGGATTTCACTATTCTTTCCATATTGTTCACATAACCGTTTATTTACAATAATTTGAGTAATCTCAGAGTTCCTCTTAAAGGCTTTTTTTGGCCCGGATAAAAAGTGCAGCTTTAAGATATTTCTCCTAAAATAAATTTGAGACGGTCTCATTTATAGTCAGCAGGGCCTTGATTACTTGCAGACACACTGGAAATTTACATGCGCTTTTCTCCTTTATAAAACACTGATCTGTTCATATCATTAGTTCCCTCATGACTAGTGCTTGGCTGCTTGCCAAGAGGTCTAAATCTGTAGTTGTAAATCGTGAGTTGAAATAGCAGAAAGTGGATTTGTAACTTAAAAAGTGTAAACAGTTTGGAAAATGAAGTAATTTTGGAGTATGATTGATTGCCTTGTGATTGTACTTTAAATTAGCCTGGGGTCCCAGGGGCAGATGTGTGCTCTAACTGCTTATTATACATTTTCAGTTTTCGAAGGAATAATAGCATTGTCGGTAGGCTTTTAAACAATGTATGCATCTCCTGGAGTGACCTTTTAGGAAATGAATAGTTTTATTGTGTGTCCATTACTTTGCCTGAAACAACATTTTTGAGTTATTAATTTGACTTGTTCTATAAATAAAAAATTCAAAATGCAAAGCAGCTGTGCACCCAGAGCACAGTATATCATGCTTGTGCTTCGCAACCACTGTTTGAGATGGGTAATCCACAGAATAAATGGTTTCTTGGGTGATAAATTAATAATGTTTCTAGAGCCTATGGTTACCATAGATTAGCCTTCGATATTGCAAAAGCCAAAAATTATTATTAAGGACGATCGATTAGCTGGCCTTCCAAAGTGCTGGAAGTGTAGTTCTGCTTTTGTGAAGGGTTATCAATTCACTGAGTGGCATAGAGAGATAGTAGGAAAAGCCCAGTGGGAAGTTTCAGAGCAAAATGTTGCAGCCGAGATATAACAAAGACTTGGAGTTGGAAAGCCTGAAGCCAGATGTCTCGTCCTCTGATTTACCAGCTGAGTCATCCTATGGAAGTCACTGAGTCTCTGATCCTCTTTTTTTCCCATCAATAAAATGTGTATAGGAATTCCAACCTCACAAATTATTTTGAGATTCAAGTGAGACAAGATGTGAAAGAGTTGTCTGTAAGTAAAAAATGTTCTATATTGCTTGTATCCTCATCCTCCTCACCATCATCATTATCATTACTACAGTTATTATGTTGTTATTATACTTGCTTTGGCAAGCTCACTTAGTAAGATTTTGAATGGTCCTGGATGTATATTTTGAACAGCAATTTCGTTCATTCACTCTTTGCTTTCATGGAGAAAGGTCTAGAAATAATTTTTTATACTAACAGAATTTCAGTTTTTGTTACTGGAAACAATTTGCCCAATATAGCCCTTTCTTTGCATGGGTAACTTCTTCCTTGTCTAATTCAACTTTTGGGGGGAATTGTATTTTGTTCCCATATTTAGAGAGAAGTATTTCATACCTTAACCATTTATTGGAGTTTTTACTGCCCGTAAGGTGTAGGTGCCAGGCAGACAGTGGGGAGAGGAATATAGTCTTTGCTTTGTACCTACCGACGGACCTTTCCTCAGTTGTGGAAATGTTCTGTACCCATGTGTGCTTGTAAAATACAGCTACATATGGCTATTGGCCCCCTGAAAGGTGGGCTAGCGTGACTAAGAAACTAAATTTTTAATTGTTAGATTTCACTTTGTTAATTTAACTGTAAATAGCCACAGGCAGCTATCAGCTCTTGTACTAATGGCCCATCTCCAGAGTGAAGATTTGCTGCCTTCACTGGCAGGTTGGGAGGTCAAGCTGAGTATTGTGTAAGCCCGCGGAAACCGAATTACCTCAGGGAAGCACAATGCCAAAGCTCAAAAAATTAGTGTTTAAAGAATGCCAGTGGAAAAAAGTGAATTTCTTTTTAGTGTATATGTTGTCGAACCAGGGAATTGGCACAGATCGATGGGGAAAATGAAAACAATACTCAGACAATCCCTAAAACCTGTTGATCAGGCAAGGACAGGGCTATCCTGCCTGGGAAGAAGACCCAGCCAGACCAGCTGCAAACTGTCTTTTGATGAACGGCAGGTGACTTGGGGGCATCAGTGCCAAGAGACATATTTGAAGAATTTAGAAAGTTTCAGCTACGGAGTAAATAACTCCTTACCACACAGGGCTTTTCAGGGACAGGGCGTGCTGGGGATTGAACTCACACACAGAATTTTAAGTTATGTAGCACTTAACAATTTCATCTGGAGTTATCTAACTTCATTTGCGCCCATTGACCAGAAATTTCCAAAGGCACTTGGTGTGAAGCGTGGCCGACCAAGACTTGAACGCGGGCCTCCTTAGGAGAATGCCCTGTGAGGTCCGAGCTGGGAGGCGGGGCCCGGGAGGGGCTGCCCTCCAGATGCAGCACGGACAGCGGACAGCGGTGCCTCTTTGCGAGCCATCAGAGTTCCCCAAAGTCCTTTCTTAGTTACTACGTTAGTGAGTTTGCTCTGGGGGAAGAAGCAGCTCTTGGCATCGTGGAACAGTTATTTAAATGCTTGTGGTGAGGAGTCTCATATTAGAGCGGGAAGAGAGGGACTTCAGACATCATGGAACCCAAGCTCTTTATTTTGTTTTTATTTTTTAAATTCCACATTCCCGGTCAGCAATGTAGATCATACAGAGGATTTCACAACAGTAGATGGGAGAGATAAAGGAGGACTTGGTTTCCGTTCCATACTCTGCTGAGACTAAGGTCATCATTCCCACCCGGCACTTCTCTCCTGCCCTGTCTCTTCAGCTGGCCCCCAAATTGGAGCTCTCCCGGCCCAGAACCCCTCTGTTACAGGGCAGTGTTGCTGGAGCCGCCCCAAATTTGCTTTTCCAGCTCTAGCCCCTCAGTAAACAAGGGGCCCTCTCTTTATCTGAGTGTGCACAGGCACATTGCCTAAGGCCCATAAAAATACTTTAATATTTTTTTACATCAGAAAAAACATACAATACCCTTTACAGTCAAAGAAAATGTTTTAATATATAATATTTATATCTCTGTTTTGTTGTGATTGTTAGTCCATGTCTTTTATTAACTCTACTCTATTACGTGTCTTCCGGTTTGTTGAAACAGGAAGTCAGACAGCTCTTGCCAAAATAATGTCTGTCCAAGTGGCTAGCCAGAAAAACTCCAGCGCCCTGTTCAACAGATGGCCCGCCCCCCTCCCCCCCCAGCCCGACAAGGTGACCGATTCCGCCATCCTCATCCGCCCTCTTCTAGCGTGTCAGGATGACCAGCTTAACCTCCCTTCTGTTATGTGAGGTCAAGAGGGTCATCGTTTTCAGGAATGGATTAAGACTCCTTCCTTTTCCTTCCTCCACTGCTGGGTCTCAAAACCAGGAGAAGAGGTGTGGACTCCTTTTGAATCTTGTGGCCAAAGGCATCCATCTTCCAGTTCTCACCCCCAGCCATCAGACCTTGCAGATCATGAGGAATTCCTCAGTTTCTCCTGAGCCTGACGGTTCATCCTCTGGATTGATGGTTTTCCCCACGCAGGTTTATGTCAAAATATGCCCCTCAGTGGTGGTTGCCTGCAGATGGGTGATGGAAAAAGAAGATCCTGTGTGGTGGCCACAGGAGTACTGAGGCAATCCTAAAATGAAAATTTTTGTATTTTTGTGCGGAGGAAGGGTCCCAGGAGGGCAGAGGTGGCTAGGAGCCCACGGAAGCTACAGTGTGGCCCCTGTACCTAGCAGGCGCAGAGTAGGAACCAAGCCCAAGTAAGACCCAGGAGCAGATGCCTGGCTGCCAAGCCCAGTGCTTTCTCCTGGTTCCTTTTCATAGGCTGCTTCTTTGTGAGCCATCACCACCATGATTCCTCCTTAAAACGATTTATTCCAAAGCTGATTTTTCTCAACCGTAATGTAATTGTACTTTAATCAATAAAAAAATTTCCTGTGTAACAACTGAAAGGGATAGGGAGGAGAGAAGCCCAGCAAAAGTGAATTGTTGTTTATTTGTCTCTCTTAAACAATGTTTCATGTTAAACCAGCTGCAAATGAAATGAATTGTATTATAACCATCTTGGAAAAGGAGCTGCTGATCTCATAAATTCATTGAGCTTCCTGGCGCCGAAAACCTCTCTTACGATAATAAGGAGCGCTGCTGCGCTCAGTAAATACCTGCCTTCACTTAGCAGGCGGCGAAGGAGTTGGAACTGCGAAGCTGGAATAGACGCCTCTCACCTCAGCTGTCTGAGGTCAAAGGTTTTTTTCCTGACCTCAAACAACAATGAGGAGGGTCACTGTTCCCAGGACAGTGACTCCTGCCCTTGTCACATGCGCGATGGCTGGATGTCCTTACTTAGCCGACAAGTGGCTCTTTTCAGCATCTCCCACGCCCAGCACGCAGTCCATTCTTAGGCTGCGTCGGTGGAGCCTGCTTTAGGTGGGGGTAGGCTTCCCTCAGACCTCAGAAGCGGGAGCTGCTCCCTGGTCTTTGGAATCAGACAGACCTGGTCTCCAGAGGGACTCGAAGAAGCCATAGACTCTCTCTAAGTCTCGATTTCCTCATCTATAAAGTGGAAAGAGTAAATAGATCCCTCACAGGATCGCTGCAACCATTCAATACACACGGAAGGCTTAGCCTTTGCCGGTGTATTGTGTGTGTTCCATAAAGGGCTCTGTCTTCCAGCAAGACAGTGCTCAGTCACGGAACATGCTGACAGGTAGCCTGAGGGTCTCTGTCGTTTTCCCGGTTCGGCACCAAGCGGTGTGATGACTGCCGTGTTAATAAACATCAGGAAGCATGTTGGGCGGTTTGCAAACTGGGCCGTCTGCTACCTGCTCAGCTGTGTCAGATCTTCCCAGAGGATGTTTCCAAGTCAGTAGCATTTGAACACTGTCGAAGATGAAACGAGTCTGAAACGAGTTCGTCAAGTTGAAGAACTTAAAGCCTGCAATAGATATCCCTCCATGCAGGCCTCTCAACACCTGTCTGTTACATTATGTCGGGCATCTGGGGAAGCTTTAAGCAGGAAAGAAACACCTGACCTGGGTGTTACTAAACTCCATTATCCTTCTGTCAGATGTCCGCAGCGAAAGAGACTTCGGTCCCCATCATCGTGAGTTTCTGAAGGGCTTCTCTACCTGTCTTTTGATAGAGTCTTGTTCAAAACAAATGGCATTTTAAACTGCTTTTCTTCTTGCAGGTTTAGAAATCTTATTCAAATCAACGTAATGAGACACTTTGAACAAAATGTAATCCTTCTCACTTCCCCGTGTGCTGGAGGAAGTGGCGTCTCGGTTGAAGTACTGGGGTTACGTAGAGTTGGTTTTCCTGCCAACTCGCATCCTTGCTGCGTGCTCCCGCCTGGCACAGTGTAGCATGTAGGTGGGATGCCTTTGTGTCCGTAGTAAGTAAAGACACTCTAGAAGAATTACGAGGACTGTCATTTCAAGGTGACCTTTGAAAGAGGCAGCGCCCTCAGACGGAACAGAATCCCTGGACCGGTTCTCTCCCCTTGTCTGAGGAGGATGATTCTCAGCGTCATGCCTGGAGGGAGACCACTCTCCAGGTGTCAGGAGGGCCTGACTGAAGTCAAAACATATGGTTCCATTTAATTATGAGGATTTGGGAGGCCAAGGAAGCCATCATTTTATGCCTTATAATAAGGTACATTCATATGTTAGTTCTGAATTCTTTGGAAACTTTTTTTAAATGTATAAGCAAAAATAAAAGAATTATCTCATTTCTTGTAGGAGAAGATGGTCTCTTCATGGTCACCCATAAAGGAGTAACTCACTGATAATTACACAAAAGAATTCTAACCCAAGAGGCCACACTGGGGGTGAGGGGTTAGTAGAAGTCTCTTGCACTAACTTGTGTTTGAGAACATTGGTGCCAGCTCTGAGGACACACCATTAGACCAAGGTGAGAAGAGATTCACTGACCTCGGGGAAAGGCATTGTTGGAAACTCTTTGCTCCTCTTCTCCTTATCGTATTTGAAAAATTCCCAGATTTCTAAGCATGAAGACGGTTATGATGAGAAAGAAACACCCACTGTGGTAAATTATATTGTGTATTACTTTAGAACCTAGCTCTGTAAACAGAAAGAGCAAAGAGGATTTCAAATAGTTGTACTGACTAGAAGGTGATGGGATGTGCTGGATCGCAGGGCTCCTTTCCTGGCTGTCCAAGACCCTGTACTGGGGCTCCATCAGATATTGCTCATGTGAGTTTCCAACTGAGTCCCTGGAATAACTGTTGTTGAAAGTCCTCTAGGTCAAGATTTGTTACTACAGCAAGAAAAGTGTGTTTTTGAGTGTCCCACTTGGCTTGAAATAAGGACCTAAAAGCTTAACAGTCAATAAAAAGGAAAGGTGGGGAAGATGAATGCTAATTTTAGGAAAATTCAGAGCTCAGTCCCTTTGGCCAAGCCCTTCCCTTCCTTCTCCTGTTTCAACCTGATGAGTTGCAGTGGCTTTGCTCACAAGGATAAGAGAGAGGTGATTTTCTTAAGTTGGAGGAGACAACCATGGAATTTTTATGACATATAATATTTGCTGGTATTTAAGTATACTTTGGTGGTATCTTGGCTGGCATTCAGAGACTGTTGAAATCAACTTGATTGTGAAGAGTTGCTAAATGGAGCTGTTAAATCATGCCTTACGAGTTACATTTAGCTACAAGGTATCTGTTCTGGCTTAGCCTTGTGAATGATAACACCCATTATCTGGATGTTCTCTGTCCACATCCTACCTGAGGGAACAAATCAAATTGGCTTTGAATTTCAGCTGAGGCAAAATATATTAGTAGTATGTTTCATCATTAAGAGAGACTTCGGCTGCTGAGATGCACCCAGGTACCTATGAGGTACTTGCCCTGTTGAAGCTGTGCAAGCCAATTGCCAGAAATAAAAGTGAAAAAGAAAGCATTTAAATTGCAGGCAACACAGTTGATGGACCAGATTTTCTTTTGCACAAACCTGGTCATGATCTAAATTGCAATGTTTTAAGCCACCTTTTGTTCTAACTATTGCACGGGCCACAGCTTTGGAAATTTCAAACTGGAAGATTAAATAAAAATAAATCTTTTTTGGAGTTGGGGCATAAACACCTCCAAATCCTGAGCTCCGCAGCGCGTGTGGCATTTTGATTCCTCATCCCTTGGGCTCTGTAGCTCCTTTCAAAGCCACCAGTCACCTGTGCCCCTGAAGTCTCAATTCGCTGTTTTCTCCAGCACTGCCATAGAAGACGGAGAGTTGGCTCAGGGCGGCCCTGCCACGCTCACCAGAGTAAAGCTCCGGCAGAGCACATTGCTTGGCCCCAACCAGGTACCGCGTAAAACTTGTTGAGTGAGCTGCAGAAACATAAACATTCTTCTTTAGATCTAGTTACTCAGACTTGCATTGGCTTCCTGGGATGCTACCCTGAAACACCGGTTGGAATGGCCTTTCTCCTCTGAAGAGACTTGATCCAGAAGATGGCCAGACTGGGGCTGGTGGAACTCACGCATGCCGTGCGGACAGGTGGGAGGGTCTCCTGAGGACGAGACAAAAGGAGGAAAGTGCAGGCCAGCGCTGAGATCCAGCTCTCCCTGGTCTGCTCTCCACTCTTGGTGCCTTTAGGGTTTAGTCAAAACCTCGCTCAAGTACCCGAGGTCCCCTGTCACCTCCCGGAGCATCACACCTCTCCTGGAGTCACAGCGCTTTGATTTCAGCATCCTCACAGGCTGCACAGTTCCAGGCTGGGGGGCTGGGGATGTTCCTCTCTGCTCTGGAAGTGGCAGCAGCAGGCAGGCTTGGGCGCTGGGCTCAGGTCTACTCTCCGGGCTGCCATGGCAATGTGACTGTTGGCAAGGTACTTAACTGCTCTTGGCATCAGTTTCCCTATGTGAAAAACGGGCTAATGGTAATAACTTTCTGTAGCGCTGCCTAGAGGGGGAGAAAGAATGTGTACTGACCCACACTGGGCAGGTGGTGAATGCTGGTATATTTATTCGCTTGGGAAGTTTCTGTGTATCCTTCAAAACTCATTTCAAGGGGCTGGAGATTTAGCTCCGTGATTAGCGTGCTTGCCTTGCAAACAACGCAAGGCCCTGAGTTCAATCCCCAGCACTGTCCCCCCCAATCATTTCCAGCTGTCTTTCCCTATGAAGACTTTCTTGATGCTCACTGGACCCAAGACTCTGCCTCCTCTGCTACGACTCTTGTCAGGTCACTCATTTGTGTTTTTCCACTTGCCTGCTCTACCTGCAAGGCTGCCCCTCCCTGAAAAGAGGCAAGCTGGCTCTTTGGTCTCTCCTGTTTTCCGCCTGCTGCCTCCTAACCCACAGGCAGGATCTGAGCAGTCAGTGCGGAGATGGCCATTGGATATTGATTGCCGTCTTGTCCATGGTGTAGGGATTCGCTTGGGTGAGCACTGTGTGTGCAGTGAGAGTCAGGTGGGGTCCTGGACCTTTGTCCTGGGACCCAAAGCAGGGAATTAATGGAATAACACCACTGGTTTCAATGAGCCTCCCTGTACTCACAAAGGGGTCAAAGGCATGTGTAAAATGCACAGTGTTCTTGATAGACCTCAAGGGAGATTCTGGGAGGATTACGTGACTCTAAGCATGCGAAGGGACTTTATAAATTCTGACGTGTTATACAGATCACGATTATACTATGCATAAGCTTTTTGTAATTATACAGTGTTACACAGAGTATGTACTCGGGGAATTGAAGGGGAGTGAAGGGAGTGGGGAAGGTGCTACGATCAACATTTTGGTACGTGTTGTGTCTTAAAATGTGACCAGAGAAACAGTAGGTTGTTGAGGTGAGCCACAAATGACAAAAAAGGTAGAGGAGGGATAGGAAGGGGGAAAGAGAAAACTTCATGGTAAAATAAGTTCGGGAAAGGCAGCAGTCCATCTCTTGCAGATTAAAATGTCTGTTAGCATATTCAAGGTTCCAAGAAACTGTGTAACTTTCTATTAAACCCAGTGCTTTCCACGCTGTTTTAGCCTCTTCCCACATACTACTGGTGTGCTTTCGAACATACCTCAAAGCGATGATGTAGGGATGATCTGCTGAGTGTCAAAGATGGCCCACGGCAGCATAACCGCTTTTCATCCATTAACTCACATACCCTCCCAGAAAGTCACCGTCTTTAACTCCGTCGTGCAGATTAGGACCCCGAGGCTCCGGGCAGTGGTGTTTCCCCAGATCATGTAGGTAATGGCCAGTGTCGTGCCCTGTTTGACACTCTGTCTCTCACATGTGCTGTTTTGTGTGTACGGTTGACTATGGGGCCCATGCTTTTCCAACTCTCAGCATCGTTGGTCTTCACGCCCTTCATTACACTGCTCCTGACAAATTGCTAGACCATCAAAGCCAGCGTTATGGGAGAGTGAGTTTTTAACGCACCTCCTGCTTGAAAAAGTGTACGAGAAAAATGAGTAAGTCCTGATTATAGCTTCAGTACTTCCTGTGGCCCTCTTCTAGGTAGTTTGGAGCTCTTTTTCCACACAGTTTCCATTCACGGATCTTACTTCAGGATCTGCTCTTGTTATGTGCATTGGGAAGACCTCTGGTCCTTCTCACCATGTGTGACTCCAGAAACCCAGCCCGGGTGTTCTCATCCAGCATGGCAGGAAGGAGACCCAAGAATCTCTATTTAAACAAGCCCTTCAGTGGTTCTAAGGTGTCTAGTCCACAGAACACACGTCCTCTCTTGATTTCCACCTCTGAGTGTGGGGACACGACTGGGTTACCACTTGCCACATGGGAACGTTGAAGGGATATTAATCTTGATGGAGGCAGGAAACAGACTTTCATCCACTGCATTCAAGTGAAGATGCATTGACAAAAGAAAGACTTATAGAGGTGGGGTTAGAGTGAAAAGAGTCATGAAGGGCAGCTGAGGCAAGCAAAGCAGGAGGGCAGTGGAGGAAGTAACGCTACCTGGTAAAAGCAGGAGTCATGCAGGAAGCTTCCTGATGTCGCTTCTACTGTTGTCTGAACTTCTGTTGGCTGAACTATGCTGAAGCCAGCCTGTAAGGGAGCCCAGTGGTACAAACTTCAGGGGTCACAGAGCAAGGTGGAGAAATAGGTAGCAGATTGGGGTAGGGTGAGAGCAGGAGATACCAAACAGTGAATACCTAGAAAAGAAGACCAACCTTAATTGAAAGTCTATCGTGTGCTTCACTTATTTCAGGGTGTTAGGGATTCAAACATGCTAAGACTAGTTCCTGCCCTTCAAAGGACCCAGAGTCTCCAAAGGAAAGCCCAATGTGAGCAAATCAGTACAGTCAAGTGTTAACTGAGTAACTGCATCTCAGGAATTAAGCTCAAACCAGTGATCCACGCAGCAGATTGCTGGAAGCAATAATGTAGTCTCCAGAACAAGTGAAAACCAGGTCAGGTAGTAAATATTTTAGACTCGGGGACCACAAGGTGTTTGTCACATTTATACAACTCTCTAAGTACAAGCTTTGCCTCTGGAGTGCAAAAGCAGCCATGGTGGTATGTAAATGAGTGGCATGGTTGTGTTGCAATAAAACTTTATTTACAAAACAAGCATCAAGACAGATTTGTCTCATAGTTTGGCAACCTTGTGAATATAAGCTATCTCACAGAAAAACCTAAGAGATACCCAGGAAAGGAATCTATTACATTAGGAACTTGTAGTGTGAAACCGCAGAATGTTAACAAGAGTTGACATATTAGCCATCAGCAATTTGTTTCTTGTGTAAGCTTCATAGGTTTGGATATTAGAGATTGAGGCAAGGAGGCCATTTGCAGTGGAAATGATTTTCAGAGGGCGGCAGGTGAAATTACGGGAAATGTGAACAGACCAGACTCATCCTCTGCCCGTCTTGCATCAGCTTCATGGCTGTACGAGAAGGAAGCACACCAGAGTATATCCATGTCATCAGCGTTCAGTGATGTTCTTCCACGGTGCGCTGGGAAAGCGCATTAGAAGGTGCCGGAGATTTTATATGACTGCATTGCCGTGAGATTGAAGAGTGTTTTCAGTTTCCAGTAGGCTTTATAATATCATCTCCTTCAGATGTTTAACTAAATTTAGTATTGCTCACACTGGAAAAAGACAAAGAAAGAAAAATGACCCATTCTGAATGGCTGGTGCTCGCCTGGCCTCAGGACAGCAAGTGGAGCCAATGGATGATGCAAATGGCAGCAGGCAAGTCTCTAGCTAGTTACAGCAGGAGCATAGATAGACCCCAGAGAGGGCTCTGACCAGGTCTCAGAGTGGAAGTTTAAAAAAAAACTCATTATTTTACTTGACTTGATTTTTATGCTATTCACTGGAAACGAGGTGGCAGGCTGCGATCTCTAGTAGAGCGGCGACGCAACTGCTACCTTTGGCCTTTATGGGAGTCTTGGGCATCGAAAGCTACGCTAGCAGCCCTTCCTTCTATCCTGTCTCTTCTCCTGCTGTGTCTGCCTCTTTTTTTCCTGGAGTCCAAAACTGGAAGGCACTTTGGGGACTATGTCAGGAACCCAGGATGGCCCAGTTTCTCTTCAGGGTTTCTCTTCAGGCTCTGACTAGCACAGCTGACTTTGAATTTCCTCTTGGGGGACTCTCTTGAGCTTTGCTCTCCAGTGTGGTAGCCAGTAACCACGTGTGACAATCAAGCACGTGAAATGTGGCTTGTCCAAATCAAAAGATGCCATAAATGTGAAATACACACTGGATTTCAAAAATTTAGTATGACAGATACAATGTGAGCTGTATTACTGATGTTCTTTTTGTTGATGACATTTTGAAATAATATTTTGGATACTTTGGGCTAGACAAGAATAGATGATGAAAATAATACCTTTTGGTTTTGGTTTTGTTTTTTGCGGTGCTGGCAATTGAGTCCAAGGGGCTTTATCACTGAACTACATCCGCAGTCCTTCTTAAATTTATTTTTTTCTTTGAGATGAGGTTTTACTAAATTGTCCAGGCTAGTCTTGAACTTGTGGTCCTCCTGCGTCAGCCTTCCTAGTAGCTGGGATTACAGGCCTTTGCCACTACACCTGGCTCTTTTTAATGTTAATCACATAAATGACTCAATTATATTTTTATTAAATTGTGCTGCCAAAAATTTTTGGAAAAAAGAACCCTTCCTTTGCCCAATTTTAAGTGGACATCTGACTGTTCTTATCATGAGTTTGAGTAAGTTTTTTAAAAAATAGAAGATGCTAAACATGATGGAAAATACGATGGTCTTTAACCACAATTACAATAAACATTATATATAAGTTGACGAATTTAAATTTTAAAATGGGTGTTTCATAAAGCATAACAGTTCTAAAATAAATCATGTAAAATTTTTATCCGTAGGTTTATCCAATTTATATCAAAGAAATCTGGCATCCGTGAAGATCATTCTAGCTCCATTTTAAGGGATCAGCGTCATTAACCTTTATTACTTTGGCTTTTCTGAATTCAGAGAGTTCTAACATGGGCCAGAGTAGTACTTTATTTGCATCGCCAAGATTTCCATTTAACAGAAATATGTGCAAGAAGGGAAAGATCTGAAGCCTCAAAGTTTGAGGTACCTTGATAGTTCAATAAAGGAAGCGTCTCCAAACCCATATTTTAATCTGACTCTTTGTGAGTCTTCATAAGACTACAGATGGATGTCAGGTAAAGGAGATGGACCGTACTGAAGTCTGGCTTATTCTTGGGCAGATGAATTGAGGAATGAGTAAGATAGAAGTTGGAGATCTGCCCCATTCCTGTAGGTTCTTGTCAGAAAGCCTTCTTGTGCCCTCAGGATAGGGACTCACCAGTTTGAGCACCTACCGAAGCTGAGTCACTGGTAGAAGAAGAGGCCTTTGCCTCCCTTCTTGTTGAGCCACTAAATGTGATAAGATAAAAGAAAGAAATGTAACCGTGCAACTCTCACCACCTTGGGATATGAACTCCCAGGATTCAGTACAGTAGTCTGGATGTGGCTCATAGCTTTGAGGGTGAGAGTCAAACTCTCAAGTGATGAACTGAGAGACAGAGAGAGAGAAAGAATAAAATAAAATGCCTGCCTAATTCGTGGACCTTCATCTAAGAGAAGATGAAGGCCTTTCTGGCCAGGCTGCAGGGCTGTCATGTAGATCTCTTTCTCCAGGTTGCGAGAGCCTTTTAGGAAGAGCTGTTGGTCCAGAGCCCAAAGTAAAATGATGACCTGACTGCTCTTACTCTTCGATGAAAGGGTCAGAGACTCATTGTAACGTTGTCTGCAGGACAATTGCATTTGCAAACATGCTCAAAGATCTAGGAGGAGGATCTAGGAGGAATACCAGAGAAATAGGGCATTGCTTCAATGCCCTCCAGGATGTTACATTCTAGTTGCTGCCTGGAGAGAACATCTCTTTTCCTCCCCAGAAACAACTAAGAATGTATCCACATGGAAAACGTAACCTTTGCCACATATTCTCTTCTTTATTTGTGTAATATATGTATAACATAAAATTGACCATTTTAGCTATTTTAAGTGTATAATTCAGTAGCATTAAGGCCATTCACAATATTGTGTAACTATCCCCCCTATGTATTTACAGAAATTTTTCATCACACCAAACAGAAACTCTGTACCCATGAGGCAATAACTGCCCTTCCAATATCCCTGCCTAGCTCCTAGCAACCTCTGTTCTGCTTTCTATCTCAATTAATTAGCCTGTGTTAAATACCTCATGTAAGTGAAGTCATACAATAATCACTTTTTTGTGTTTGTCTTATTTCACTTAGCATAATGTTTTCAAGGTTTATCTATAATGTAGCATATATCATAACTTTGCTGTTTTTATGACTGTGTAATATTCCATGGTATGGATATATCACATTTGTTTATACCTCCATCTGTTTACTGGTGGTTGGGTTTCTATTTTTGGTTACTGTGATAATGCTGCCATCAGCAATGATGTATAAGTCTCTGAGTGTTTTTAAATCCTTCAGATATGCATCTAGTTGTGGAATTACTGGCTTACATAGCAATCCCATGTTTATCTTTTCAAGGAACTTTCAGACCCCTTTCCACTGTGGCTGCACCATTTTCACATTCCCACCAGCAACACGTGAGAGTCTCAGTTTCGCTATATCCTCACCAGTCCTTGGTGTTGTTTGTGTTTCTGTTTTTTTGTAGTTCCCATCCAAGTAGGGTGAAGTAGTTTCTCACTGTGGTTTAAATTTTCATTTCCCTAATTTCTAATGATGTGGCCATTTTGTCAGGTCATTAATATATAGTCTATGGAAAATATCTATTTAAATCCTTTGCCATTTTGATTGGATTGTTTCTCTTTTGTTATTGAATTGCAGGACTTGTTTATATATTCCAGATATGATTCTCTATTGAAAGTTTTTTTCTCCTGTTGTATGTCTGCCTTTCCACTTTCTTGATAGTGTCCTTTGGTGCAAAGAAGTTTTAAATTTTGATGAAATCCACTTATCTGTTTTTGTTGTTGTTGTTACATGTGCTTTAGTCGCTATACTTAAGGAACCTTGGGAAATAAAGGTCTTAAAAAAGGCTTTGCCGTATTTCCTTTTAAGGACTTTAAAGTTTTAGCTCTTAAATTTGGGTTGTTGATTCAGCATTAGTTAATTTTTATATGGTATGATGTAAGGGTCTAACTTTATTATTTTGCCTGGAGAAATCCAATTTTCTCACTACCATTTGGTGAAAAGACCATCCTTTCCCCACTTAAAGGCCTTGGCACCTTTGTCAAAAATTAACTGACCATCGATGTCAGGGTTTATTTCTGGATCCTATTCTTTTCCATTACTGCATGCATCTATTCATGTGACAAGACTATCCTCTCTAGCTACTGTGACTTCAGAGTAAGCTTTGAAATCCAAAAGTGTGAGTCCTGCAACTTTATTCTTTATTTTCAAGATTGTTTTGCTTGTTTAGTGATTCCCTCAAAGTTTCCTAAATATAAATATATTTTTTTCAATTTTAGTTGAAAATACAGACAAAAATAAGACAAGAATTGTAGATAATATTACAGACACTGTTAATTATTTTTAGATATTAAACGAGGCTGTGGAGTTCCACTTTATACCCGACAACATAACCATCAGGAAGACAATACCAAGTGTTGTCAAAGATTTGGAGCTACTCATACACTAAAGATGAGAATGTAAAATGGTTCAGTCGCTCTGGAAAACAGTGTGGTAGCTCCTCAAAAGGATAAGCTCAGGGTTACCCTCTGAACCAGCAGTTATCCAGTGTATACCTAAGAAGAGTGCGAGCATATGTCCACACAAAGACTTTTGCACAAATGTCGATAGTGGTATTATTCATAACAGCTAAAAACTGAAAACAACCTACATGTCC